>VYZV01020067.1:69256-87252 GCA_013401275.1 Pandion haliaetus | reverse complement strand
CCATAGTCCTTAGACCCAATTTTTAGTGCCCCTCTATTAACAGTAAGAGTTTTCTGTAAATACTTACTAAAACCTGCGAATCATTTTAATCAAGTCCATCATCATAGTGAAAATCTTTTTCACTCTTCTACTAACATCATCTCAACCTTCATACAGCAACCTACCAAAGTATGCTTTATGCTGTATTTTAGACTTTGAAGAAAAATGTTGTGCTTCTTCAGAAATCTGTGTGTGAGCAACAGTTAGTACTTTCTATGTTGATTTTCTGTTATCTTTAAAAACATTCACTTGATAGCAGGATATCTGATTCTTAAGTGCTTATCTAATCTACTTACTCTTCCTCTTCCTAAAATCACAGCTGTGCTTAGGCTACTGTAATACTTTGTCCCCGGATGTATTCTGAGGTCATAAAGAAATGATTGGTGCTGGATGATGCAACCTTTATTTCTGCGAATGACTTAGCCAAAATGGTTGTTTTCTAGACCGAATGGTGGCACAAGCATGGAAAACTGGGATCTTTAGAGACAGAGTTGCAATTTTCAGCAACTCTCCAATACTATAGAGCCCTGTCAGATCATTACAAATTTTGATATAGAGAATGGTATTCTCTAAAGTGCTTTATAAATATCAGCAATCTTATTTGTAAGGGAAGGATAAGCCTCTGGTAAACAGAATCTCAGACTGTAAATTCAATTATTGCCTAAAGATTGAGAATGTTGTGAAATGAAATAATTCAGGCAGTTTAAGCAACACTACTTTTCAAAATTTTGATTTCTGGAATTCTTTTAAACAGGTTAAAAGATGGGCTACCTGCTGCTGAAAAGTGTGCCCGGTACATGGTTAAAGACTATTCATTAATCATCAAGGATGTTGCTGAGGAAGATGCTGGAAACTACACTATAATATTGAGCATACGACAGTGGAACTTGTCTAAGAATCTTACAGTCACTCTTACAGTAAATGGTAAGTTTACAGCATGTTCCCATGCTTCTCCTGAACACGTAAAATCTAAATATTCACTAGAGCTAGATTTTCGTTGGTCTTGCCCAGTTCGGGTCATTGGGGGTTTTCTTACTGACTTTCGTGGACCCAAATCCAAGCCCCATATACAGGGTGACAGACCCATCTTGGAATCAGAAGATGGACTCTGGTTTTCATTAGAAGAGTTTCTGTCTTCCACGGTCACATACTTGTTCCTGATAACTGAAATGTTTTACTAACCGCTCATCTGACTTGACTTAGGCCTGCTGTTTTTCTTTGTTTTCCTGGAGATTTTTCTCATTACTCACCCTGCAGGAATGTAGTATCTTCATGATCATGCAATACGTTGGAAGTGAGCTGGTTTTAATTGCTTTCCGATTTTTACTCCTTACAGTGAAACCCCAGATATATGAAAATGCCGTGTCATCATTCCCAGATCCCAATCTGTATTTACTGAGCAGCAAACAAGTGCTGACATGCACCGTGTATGGTATTCCTCCACCTAAAATTACATGGATGTGGTATCCCTGTAGAAAAAAACATTTTAAAACAAGGTAGGACAGTTTCCTGACTTCTATTTAGCATGTTCTCCCTTACTATTACATTTAAATATTTACTTTTTTACAAGAATAAAACATGCCATGACCATTGCTTAGTTAGTAGAGTTTGTATGATTTTAATCTCAATGTATTTTTTAGTAAACATGTAGGAACAGTGCAATTTTTTCTGCATCGTTGTTTGAAAATGGAGGGCAGAGTTGTTACTTTGATTTATTTACAGTTCACTACTATTCATGCATGCAATGTCCAGGGGTGATAATTGGTTTTTAATTTTTATGGGAGAAGCCTTGCAGACAATGTCTTGCAAAGTTCACATGCCTTCTCATGGAGGAGATTTCCATGCTTTCCTCCATGTACAGTGATTCCCCTGTGTGGCTTCTTTTGAAATTCAACAGAAATAATCTTAAAGACATTTTCCATTATGAAGGTCAAAACTCTCCTGTGATATGTTGACACGTAGATTCAGTTCAGCAAGCCAAATGTGCCCACCATACAAGCTTACTTGATGCTGATGTGGCACTTAACTAATCCTCTTTTATATTTAAGCTTTCTTTTGAACTCTGTTTCTTACGATCACAAGTTTGTGTGTTGACTCATTTATCCAAAGCTCTTCCTGCATCATGAAATCTGACACAATCTTAATGATAAACACTCAACCTCCACAATGGCATTAGCATTAAGCTACTCTTGGAGGGTTCAGCCATGCAAGGTATTTGGATCACAGCACAATGAAGATATTTTAAAACCTAACAAAAGTTTAGGAACCAACACTTTCTCAGTTTCAGTTGAAGATAATCACTTTACATAGGATTTAACTTCTTTAACGCTTTCACAGATTTGGGTTTTAGTGCCAGTCCAGCCAAACATTTAAGCACATGCTTAACTGCAGGGATACAAGACACCTCATTCAATTAAATAGGACAAACATCTTATTTCAAATTAGGGGTGCTTGTAAGTGCTTCGTGATCAGTGAGAGAGTGGTCAGCACTTCCTAGAAGCACACATAGTTTTTCCAGTTATGCCTTGCTTTGGCATTATGCTAATGGATAGCTTTCTGTGCCTTTCTCACCAAGAGGTGGCACTAGCAATCTCTCCTTTTGCTGGAATAGGTATAACCTGAAATTCTTCATTTTGAGGACAGGTGAGGGCTGCATTTCCTCCCTCGGTTATGTTACCTTTGAAGGACAAGTTGCAGAAGAGTATTAATTTATTTTTGCTTATAGGTGCAAGATGTAAGGGAAAAGAAATCACAATCTTTTAAGCAGAGAAACCCTGTGAAAGGCGTATGTGAAAATTTTCAATCTTTTAGTTTCTTTCAAGTGTTTATACATCTGTGCATACTCTGGATTGAAATTACAGTGTGGCACTGATAGAACAGTTGGTTCTTCTTTGGGAGTTGGGGTAGTGCTTGTCCATTGTCAAATATTTCCCTCATTTAACAAGCACAGATCTGCACTACAGTACAGGACAGAATGTCGTCAGAAATAGAAATTAATATCCGCAAGCAGGTGTTTAGTAATGTGCTAAACTGTAGACTCAATTAAATGCTAATTAGAAGTGTGTTTGAGCAGGTGATCAAAGGAGAAATGTAACAATTTGAATCAGCTATTGGCTCTGTTACAAGGTTGTTTCCAGACTTGCTTCCAAATTGCCTTCATAATTGTTCTGTGACGGTTCTCTTTAACCCCTCCCCTTCCTTCTCCTTTAAATGCTCATTGAAGAAGTAGTCTGGAGAACACCATTTTTAATGCTTTGCCTAAGAGGAGTGGAACAACTCCCTTTGAATAATACGGTGACAATTAACTGTCACAGAAAGGCAGAAACACCTGAATAATTACATTTGTTTCTCCTGCTCCGGGAAGGCAGCAGAGTGGACTACCTTGGCAGCTGGCATGCCTTGCTCAGGCTGATGTCTGTGCCAGTTCAGGTGTTCTGCCTGAAGACCTGGAGAACCCTTTAATCCCACCCATTTCCCTGTAATTTCCTCTTTGTGTGAGGGAAAGTTTGCCTAAACAACAGATGTAAGGTGTGTGTACCTTACGCAGCAGATAAAAAAATGTACCTTATTCTGCCATTACAGCATTTCTTTGGATTTACCTACCCAGTGTTAGGTTTCCAAGGCTAATATGTCGCTCTGTGTGTGCTCAAGTTGTGCCTATTTCTGTACACAGATGTACCTTGTACCTTAAGTTGATAAACCCCCACAGGTTACCTACCATTATTCAGTGTATGGCAGTAGGGATTCTCATCAAGTGTGTGAGTCCCGTGCCACGGGTCAGAGCACGCACTCCGAGTAAAAAGATGCTGCCGCTACAAAGACCTTGCACAGTTCAGTTTGCTCCAAGATTTATATATGTGCTTAACTTCATAGCACTTGAGTACTATCACTGCAAGCTGGGGAATGATGCGTAGTGCATAAATTAGGCGGTTTTATTTTTCAAGGGCTGTTGCCTATGGGCTCCTTAGTAGAAACAATTAGGTTATCTGGCTGCTTCTTTCAATTTCTGTTCCAGACAGTATTTCACTTCAAAAATCTAAAAATATCTCAGTGGATTACATTGCTTTTAAATAAAATGCAGATAAATTTTAATGCTTTGTGATTGATACAATCAATTTGCACAGCTCTCCTCTATACTTCATTCAGGCCAATAACAGGAGGCCAGCCAAATTAAACAGTTTCCATAGTTTCCTGGTAGCAAATCTAAAAAAAAAAAAATTAAAAAAAAAGCCATAAAATTGCTCAACAAATGTGACTTTTTGGAATGTGGAGAGACCATCATTAAAATTCCCTGTTCTTTATTTTCTGTTAAAATTACTTTGCTTAAACCAACTCTGTTGCCATTAAATAACCTTTTGTTAGGTAGCTAGCTAACTAGATGGATAGGTGGAAGGATTCTCTTCTGATATGCACCCCAGCAAGGAAACATAGAAGAGTCAAGAAAAACTGTCTGGGGCAAAAAGTAATGTTTTGGGGGTTTGTAAAGCTTATGCAGAGCTAGTAAATTCAGAGATAGCAGGCAAAAGCCGGTAGAAGAGGCAATGAGAGTTAAAATAAAATGCAATTAAAAAAAATAAAGATTAGTCTTTCTTAAATGACTGAGAAACTTTTTTCCAGTGCTATCTGACTCCAGCTTACTGTGCTGCTCTGTAGCAGACACATATGTTCCCAGGCTGGACAGTCCCCAGTTGCTCAGTGGGTATAGCAGAAGACAGCCTGTGGGACACTTCTTGTGCAGTGTCCATCAGCCTCCTCGGCCTCTTCCCTACCTCCCTGGAGTTGTTCTTTCTGTCCTTGTTTTGGCTCAGGTTGGGTTGTCAGTGGAGGCGTGCGGAGGGGCTGCCAGTGGCAGGGCTTGCTGAGGGTCTCTGGAGCCAGCCAGGCTGGGCTCCACCTAAAACTCATCAGCTCCGAGGCTGGCGAATGAGTGCCTGCACGCTGGGAAGGTGCTTGTTGTTAATGCTTCTTGACCTGAATCTCTTCAGCAGATTTGTGTTTGTCTTAAATGGCCTGGCAGAGATTGCCAAGACAGACATGTGGGATGTTGAGGTTGCTCAGTTGGCAGCGCTGGTTTCCTCAGCGGTTGTGCAGGGTCTTTTAGGGGCAGTTTCTCTCTGGACATTTCTGTGCAGGCAGTTCAAGAGATATCTTCATCGTGCTCTACCCCAAGGTTTGACCAATTGGCCCTTCAGAAACTGCAGACAGATACAACACTGAAATTTTACCTTGGGTGTACCAACTCTCCCATCACCTTGCTGCCTCCCTTTCTCCTTGAGTTATCAATTTTGTTTAGCCTCAAACTGAATATCAGATTATTATTTTACAACCCTGCCATCAGGTCAGTCTGCATTTGGGGTGTGTGTGTGTGTGTTTTTTTCTTTGTGTGTGTGAGTGCATGAGGGAGAGAGAAACGTGGAGATGTCTACAAAAAAAAAAGTAATTGGAAAAACTGGTAGCTGGTTCTCTGCACCCCTGACTATAGTGTCAGGATATGAACTCTTCTTGGTGGTAAAACCACCTGAACAGTGGGATTGGGAATGAAGGGCTGAATACATGAAGTTGAGGACAGAAGCAATCGGCAGGGACCAGAGGCTGTGCAGCAATGCCTAAGCTGGTACCGCTGCCAAAGACCTCATCCCAGGAAACAACATTTGTAGTGCTCTGATGAGTGGGAGTGGGAGTCCTCATTGAAATCACTACTGATTTAACACAGAGTGATAAGAAGGGAATATTACCTCCCTTCGAGGCTTGTCTGCAGTGTAAGCGTAAGGTCACATAAATGATTTTCTACAAAAATAGCTTTCCAGCACTACAGAAGGAGGAAGAGGAGCGTGTTGTGGATCTCTGCGAGGCAAAAATGGGAGGTTTTCCTTGGAACTTCTGCAAAGATATAGAAAGACTGAAACTACCGTAATGAAAGTGCATGGCCAGACTCCCACCAGCTTCAGTGAAAGAGGAGACAGGCCATGTGTACACAGCAGTCTAATTGCATTTCCGCATTGTTTATGTCAGTGTATTAATAAGGGATTGAAAGGCAGAATCATTAGGATGTGCTTGGATAGATTATCAGGGGAAAACGGATTTGGAACATCAGTGAGGTATGTAAAATGAACAAGTAAAGAACAAATGTTAATTGTACTTAATTAGAAATGTACTGAACCACCCAAATTTAATGGTTGGATGTCTGCAAACATTGATGCCCATTAGTTTGTCCACAGCAACTGTTTTTGTTCCCCATGCCACCTTCTATTTTCGGGAAGGGGAAGTCTGAGTCCTTAGAGCTGGTAAAAGTAGGTCAGATGCCATTAATAAACAGGTAGTTCAAAAATGCCTTTGTTTAATTTGACATGTGGCCAGATCCTCAGCTCTAAATTCACACTGGCTGAGGATCTGGCTGGTGGCCTTCGTGCCTTCCACTCTCTACTACAAGCAAATCTTAGAGCAATCTAGTAATGTAAAGGTACTTAAAATGGGTACATCAAAAAATATGCTAGCTATTCCCTTATTTTGCTACGGCTGGGGAAATAGATTAGTGCAAATGAAAATCAGACCCTATCTTTTTCACATATCTTTCAAAAAATGCAGAGGAACAGACATGGGTGTACATTGCAGCAGCATGGACTTGCAGAGAATTTGAAGCCAAAAGATAGGAGTGAAAGAGCATCTGATCTGCTTCAGCCTGAAGAAGCAATGTGCTGAAGCATCTCATTCTGCACTTCCACTGTGAGCCAAAAGACAGTGCTTGCCTGTGAACACCTTCTATCCTCTGAAAACAGCTAGTAGGGCTGTGTCCTTGTCCTCAGTCAGTATTCAGGATTTTTTAAATGTTTTTTAAGATTTTACTTACAAAATGCCATATGAATCAGACCTGGCATATACACATGGATAAATAAGCTTGACAAATACATGCTATACGTTGGGTACAGTTTGCCACGGTCTGTCCTCAGGGTAACACACTGATGAATTTATTCTGCAAGCTGTAAATGGTTTGATTAGCTGAACCAGAAGATCAAGCTTTCAAATTTTGATATTGCTAGTTTTCAAATCACTTTAAATAAAACTTTTTCAAGTTTAATAGGAAATGTTTTAAAACAAAATGCATTACATTGCCCAAGTAATTTTTTTAATTGGTCAATGATCAAACCTAAAACATAAGGACTACAGTAAGATTCAGGTGATCAGGGGTGTTCTGTTTAGTATCACACTTTTATCCTCACTCGCCTACCTTTTTTNTTTTTTTTTTTTTTTTTTTTTTTTACTTGCTGTCCCTCATTTTTTTCGCCCAGTTTCTTTTTTTTCCTCGTGTTGCCTTCACAGGGTGGTCTCTTGCCTTTACGAGGGACAGTCTGACACCCAAGCTTAAGGAAGAACATGCAAGGGTCATGCAGACGGTGGGACGTTATTGCTTGATCTTTTACTCACTGTGGCCCAGCCCGTAGAAACTCAAGCGTGTGGCAGGGTATACGTGGGGACTGCACGTCGTGAGCGAGGCCCTGCGTGCTGGCAGTGTCCAAGCCAGTGGGACGCCCTAGCCCGTAGCCAGAAACCTGCTCCTGCGCTAGCAGGGGCTCTTGGCCAAAGGAAGGCACCAGGTCAAACTCTGTGTGTGCTTAGGAGTGATTATGAATGGAGTACTATTACTGGATCAAGTACACCTTTTACAAAAATATACAAACTTTAGCTAGCATCCTTTTTCCTTTTACGTGTACGCCTTTCAAAAAGCCTTTGCAGAAGGCTTTGAACAGACACGGCGTATGAGGTGAGATCGTGCTCAGAAAAAAATATTCGGTTAAAAAATAGAAAACAGAGGTTAAGAGGGAACAGCCAGTTCTTGCAGCATAGGGAGGTGACCAGTGAAGTTTTTCAGGAGCTGGTTCTGGGGTCTGTACTTGTCAACATGTTCAGAAATAACCTGGAAAAGGTGGTAAGGAGGTGACAGAGTTTGCTGATGATACTAAGTTATTCGGATTTGTAAGGATGAGGGCTGATTGCGAAGAAACGCAGAACTATATGAATCTGGGTATCTGAGTGGTAAAGTGGCAGATGAAATTCACTGAAGATAAACGTGCGTAATGTACATAGGAAAAACCAATCCTGCTTTCACACGTAAAATGTAGGTGTAAAAAGGCTGTACGCGTAAAAAAGGCTGTTGGTTGATCATTACTAGCACAAGGAGGGATCTGAGTGTTGTGATACATGGGTTTGTGAAAGTGATCACAGTCATGAGCAGTTCAAAAAGCAAATCAAGTGTTAGGAATTACTAGGAAAGAAATAAAGAACAAAATAGAGAACACTATGATGACTCCACATAAATCCATAAATTGCTGACATGTTATATACTATAAGCATTTCTGATCCTTTCATCTCAAAGCAGCCAAACTGGGAGGCACACCAGGAGGAGCAACAGAAAAGATCAAAGGAATTTCAGGGAATGAGAGGAATGTGTGAGGGATGAGTGAGGAGGGAGGTCAAGGCTCTGCAGACTGAAAAAGAGGTGACTTGGGGGCTATACAATAGAGATCTACAGACTTGTAAAGGACACACATGTCTGAGGATCAGTTGTGTATGTCTTTTCCAGTTCAAGAAGTAGGGGCCATTAGATGAAGCCAGGAAGAGCACAATTTGGAACAGAAAAAGGAGATGGCTCTTCATGCAGTGGGTAGCACATCTGTGAAACTCCTTGCCAGAGGATTTTGGGGGTTTGAAAAGTTTGCACAAAGTCTTGGAAGAGAAATCCACTGAAGTGTAGAAACGGCCTCCGTTGTGGGAAGTTCCTGAGCTGATAATAATTGGTGACTGGGGGAGTATTAGGAGGAAGTATCTGAAGTTAGTCCTGCTCTTACTCATCCCCAACCATCTGCTTAAGGTCATTGTTGAGACAGGATATGGGGTAGATGGATCCTTGGTCTTATATCCACATCTGTCAGTATTTTCTCTTCCTGTTTTCCCTCTAATCAACTCCCCTCTCCCCTTAAAAATGTTTCCCTCCATTCTTTCTCGTCCCTTCCTTGTTTTCTGCCGGCACTTCCAGTCCCTCGCTCCAGTCAGCCCAGAGTTGCTCTCAGACCCCTACTTGCAGTGAAGCTGAAACCAAATCATCTTGAAAAACAACGTCAGTGCAGCAATAGCTCTTTCATCTCCTCTACTGATCACTGGAAAATGGAAAGGGTGTTAGTTGTGCTTCCAACTTATCAGCAAGACAGAGAGTATTAAGGACTGTGTTAATAGATCGGTAAAGAGTTACTCCTTTCTAGAGCCAAGAGGATCCAGTCAGACCAGCAAAGGAAAGGAAGGGAATTTTGGCATTATGAGAAGGAAGGTGTTGGGGATACCTGGACCTTGGAAGGCTATAGATGTGAGGTTATGTCTAGAAGTTGAGTGAGCTGTTAGGATTGACTTGTGCATAGAAAATAACTTGTGCTAAAAGGGTCTGAACAATATCTTGGACTTTATATACAGGGAACGTAGATTGGAAACAGAAGAAATGGAGTGCAAGAGTGGACATTGTATGTAGAGGTTTCATGGTCTTCCTCTTTGGGTTTCTGACTGCTCAACCAAATCAGAAAATACATCTTCCTTTCAGTTCTACAGACTATTAAAATCAAACGCTTTTTTCCCCTGAAATAAATTCTACGTGCTTGTGGAAACATCATGCTTTGAGTGATAATTCTTTAGGTCCAGCCAACATCCAGCTCCTCTGTGGAGGACGTGGTTGTTGCTTTCAAATAGAGAAAGTGGAGGCTGAGTCACAGTGACTGCACAGGAGATGAGAGTGATTACAGTCTAGCAAAGGAGGGAAAGGAGACGGACAAGAAGGAAGGAAGGAAGGAAGGAAGGATTGGCTGAAATATGATGGTATTGTGTGTCCATGAAGAATGCTAAGCAGTGTGAAGTGAAAAATTGAGGATCAAGAAGCAAAATATAATTATCTGATAAGAAACTCAAGGTGAGAAAATTTCAGGTCACCCCAGGATGTGCAAACACCTGAAAAATTACTTTCAAATGCTGTTGTGTTCCCTAATGACCAGGGGTCTCAAGTACTGGCAAAGAAGTTGGAAGCAAAATGTGTTTTTTGGTGACCCTCAGCCTCAGGTATTTGCCTTTTTTGCTGTGAATAGCTGGTGTTGCAGGGTGCTCAGGTGTGCAGATGTAGAAGTGAATTTTTTCCTGTGGAAATGCGAGCATGGGGTGATGAAGGGTTGAAAGGTGGGATAGGTAAGACTGCTGTTGATCTTACTGCTTCTTTTGAGATAGTTCAGGTCAATCATCCTTCTGTGGTAGCATACTGGAATAGTTCAGGGCAAGCCATGTTTGGGAAGGATGAATGTGAAAGGGAAATGCAATCCATTTGTCTGGTTGCATGTAGATAATAGCAAGAAAGGCAGCGGGCAGCTGTCAAACACTTTCTTTTTCCATAGAGCCATGGCACTAAGCAACAAAGCTATGAAAGCCATATACCCTACTGGTTTCAAAGACACTCACCCAGGAGGATGAGGCATTCAGGACATCGGAGATCTCCCCTAGAGATTGTGCTTTTCCTCTAAGTAACCCCCCGCAGTGGGGACACAGAGCATACTACAAAACAGAAAACAACTCAATCCTCACTCTGGCAACTGAGAAGTGCACCAGGGCCCCAACCCAGCCTAATGCATGGATGCCACTGAGAAATCCTCCAGCCACGCTGCAGCTTGTCAGTGAATAACTTCTCAGCACAGCTAATACTGTCCTTGGTCGAAAGTTCCTCCCGCACTGGAGAAGGAGGTTGAGGAATGGCAAGGGAGAGTTGCTGCTCTCTGAGAGTCATGAGCGCATCTGAAGTGAGATGGGCTGGTGACATCCCATCTGCTCTTGGTGGGCAAGTGTTGGCACTGCAGTGGGAAGCAGTAGGGACCAGTGATAGTGAGAGCAAAGATGCAAATGAGACATGCAGCGGAGGAATTTACACCACTTTCACCAGGATTTCTTGTTTGGCATTCCTTGCTAAGCTCCTAAATAAATATGAATAAACAAACTACAATATATGATGTAAAATGTATTCAGCTCCTACCATTTGTAGATTTCCTCCTAGCCCCACTAACACGCGTATCAGGGAAGGTGCTTGGGATGAACTCCCAGCTGGCTGCAGCTTTGCCACCGAATGCAGTAGGGCCGGCATTTCAACCTCTAATTAATTGTTTTTGACCTAGAGCAGGAATGCTTGGACCATAGATCCTTAGAGTCATAGAATCATATCCACAGCCAAAGCTCGTGGAGCGTGCTGGCAGGGGGCCAGCACATGTTCTCCCCCTCCACCCCCATAAAGCACGTTTCACAACCAGTACACGCTCCCTGCTAGTATTTTCCCTCTCTGTTTCCTGCCTCAAGTTGACTCAATATTCCCCAGGACACGTGGCTACGCCAGCCCCGTGCTACCAATTGCACGGTGCTGGACGCTGAGGCGCAAAGCAGGTGAGGCAATGTCATTCAGATTTTTTTTATAACTTCCAAGTGGAAAACAGTTTCTATATATTCTTTACAATTCCAGGAATTTCCAGAGTTCCTGTCTTAAAGTTAGTGTTGTCACCTTCGCCTCTTGAAAGACGTGAGTCAGCCCAACTTGGATTTGTAATAACATTGCCCCAATGCTGCTAGGAATTGATTGATTGCTGCCTAAAAAAAGGATAGATGCTGAGAAAATTATTGTGCCTGCCATTAATCACTCTCAAAAATGGTCACTGTCAGTGACAGGATGGTTTCCTCTTGCTCCTAGTACTGGTGCAATTGCCAAATACTAACTCAGTAGATAAGAGTGTGATTGAGGCTGCCAGTGGCTTTGCCAAGAGGAATGCTTGGAGAATTGAATGGGATATTACACGAGGGAAAGGTTGCAATGGCCTCTGGCATCACACAAGAGGGTTTGGGAGGGAGGAGCTGAGAAGGTGAGGAGACAGAAGATGAGTATTTTTCCAACTGATATGGGGATTGAGGCTCTTCTGGTTTTTGTCACTGTACTACTTGAACTGCAAATTGCAGAACTGTCTCCAGGATGGGGAATAAGATGTGTCTGGACAAGCTGGGTCTAGCGCTTTCGTTTAGGACTGTCTTTGATACAGAGGGTCAAATCTATCCTGTGAATAATTAGATTAATCCCTTACCTCAGCTCCTATGCTCCGCTATAAAGCACTGGGGTGACCACGAAACCACTTTTCTTCTGAGACCAGTGGTTTCATAGGCAGCACTTTAGCTTTGAGCTGGTTTGTAGTTTGATTTCAGTAAAATACATAAAGATGACATGAAGTACACTCTTACCCTGGAAACTTTTCCCTGTCGATAGTTATAAATATACCACACTATTGTGCTTGGCATGCTGTATGCTAATAGAGATGAGGGCTCTGAAACTCATTAGGAATGGGAGCGGGCTGCGAGCGGAGCAGAGTGAGGACAGTGTGAAGCTAAGGTTGATAACCACGGCCTTGTCCAGAATAGGCCATGGGAGTTTTCTTATCTCACTCTGGCAGGAGGTGCTGCTTGCTTCCTGTGCGAAATCAGGAGCATATGCTGCTTTCCTCTTGTTGTTTGGCTTCCTCCGCTACACAAGACGGTTCCCAGCACTGTGATTATCTTTGCATCTTCAAACATGGCACACTCTGCTTCCTCAAGGGCTTGATGTGTTCTTGAGAAGCAGGCTGGCTCCCCTCCCCCAGGCCACTTCACCAGTGGCCCCCACCGGTGCCAGCTCTGCACATCACAGACCTTTTCTAAAGCTGAACTGACTTCTGGTTGCATAAAACACCTCCAGCCCTTCCGAGGAAGTGTAAATTCCCAAAGCCAAGGGTGGTGAGTGGGTCTGGCAGCGGAGCTTGCCCCGCGCTGCAGGCAGATGGGCAGGCAGCGCGTGCTGCCGGCTTCCCCCAGCGCCAGCGGAGCCCCTCTCACCCCTCCTTTGCCCCACGTTGGGCTTCTCTCGGAACCCGTTGGAGAATTAACGGCTTCTGTTTTCACAAAGGCATGGCCGATTTGTCAGGTTCTCGACACGAGGGACGAAGCGTGCCTGTGCGTGCGGGGCTGGGGGGTGTGTGTGCGTGCGTGCACACAGGCAAACGCACATGCGAGCACGCATGCAGGCACATGGGAAAAAAGCGACTTAGGGGGTGAGAAACCTGATTACTCGGCTTCTCACAGCACTCAACTAAGACAACAGAGTCTGATTACCTTGCTCTGAGGTTGCATAATGACTATAAACGTACATTTGTACACCCCCCTGCCTCCCCCCAGCATTTATTATATAGGATCTCTACACGTGCCTAGTCTCACCCACAAAGTAGGGACGTGAAAGGATCCGCAGGGAAACAGGTGTAAGAAGTGCTTAGAAATGTGCTGGCAGATTATCAGCTTGTTTATCAATCCCTGTGCACACTGTGTGCTTTTTCATTAACCTGGTGGTAACCCTGCTGTAAGCTTTCCTGAAGATGAAAAGCAATGAGGCTCATCCCACAACAAAACATTTCAGGAATTCATGTGCTCAGGATTTATCTGGAGTAAGATTCAGATACCCAAAATTCAGTGGGATTTCCCTGCAAACACAAGCAGTTCTTGCTACAAATAGGATACCCTTGCTATTTTACAAGTGGATAGTTTGAAGTAACTTGTAGTTTCTTTACAAAGCAGAAAAATATGTAGCTCATGTTATCTGAGGACACACACAATGAAACATCAATTGAATTAATGGGAAGATGATTGTGTATTTTGGTCGCAGCCAGAGTAAATTTTTATATTTCATTTTTCTCTCTTTCTTTCCAAGCATCTGTACTTAACACAAACATTTGGTTTGATGACTACATCTAAGTTCAGCGGAGCCTTTTCTCTTTCTGTTACAAAACTCCTGTTGTTAGAAGCTGAAGTTAGGTTGGGAGGCAGGACTCTTAATTACTCCCATTTGTTTCCCATCTCTACCCCATGCTGCTGGCTGAAGCAGTGGCTTCATGTGGCACTGCTGGCAGCAGCAAGAGGCAGGATGACTGAGTACTAACCTGAGTAACCAGCTCCGGAGGCTGGAGGTGGCTCGTGTGCTGTCCATAAGCTCTGTTAGTGTACTTGAGGTTAAAGTAAGACCATTTGGCAGCTGAGGAGAGAAAGCATCTTGTTCTGCATCCAAAGGGATGAGTCTGAGTCTTGTCCTAGACTTTGCCTGGCAGCCGCGCTGCAACTGATTTGTAAATGTTTGCTGATCCAGCAGACCGTGGAGCCGAAGTGGTGTGTGTGACAGTACTCACATCTCCCGCTGTGTACCGTGGGCTGTCGAATAATGTATTCTCAGCTTGATTGTGGCTCCTTTTTTATTAAAACCATGGACAACAGCTATTAAGCGTATTCGATTTTCTACTATAATTGCGTTAACATTGTAATTGGCAGTTTGGAGATAGTATGGTATGCAAAGTCGGTAGAGTTCACATATACGCCTCCAGGGCTAATATTTCATCTAGTGTTTTACATGTGCTTTTCTTGTTATTGGGATGTTATTGTAATTGTGATGGGGGTTTGTATTATGCTATTAATGAGTAATCAGCACCTCATTGTGCTAAGCATCAACAAACACATAACACTGTCCTCATCCCTAAGATGTTGCAACCTAAATGTATACAGTCTTTTTTTGAGGAATTATGAGGAAGAGTATAATAATAACTAAGCCTGGGGGCTCCAGAGCTGCAAGAAAGGAGATTGGAGATGCCTTTCAGAGATGCCCAAGGGGTTTCTGAATAGGCATTATACCTTCTTTCTGTCCTTTACCAAAATACGTGTCTCTGTAAGGATTCTATAGTAAAGAGCAAAAATTTTCAGCATTGTAACAAAGAAACACAAATTCATTCTGTGGGTAAAGGAAAAAAAAAGTTAAAATTACTTTTTAGTATGGGTGGAATGAGACTTTGGGGTCTCTGTCTTCCTGTACAGAGATTGCCCAAATATCCAGTCACAAGAATGTGCCTTTGAGGCTGCCTGTTTGTGTGCCTACAGTACTGGCATCTTGAAATAAGCTCTGATATCTGCTATGGCATGAAAATGTTATCAGCTTGCCAACATTATCATGTCTTCCATGTTCTAGCCTTGTTACAGAACCAGACTTCTTAAAGCATTAAATGTGCAAAGCAAATGGCATCTACATTTCTGAATAATTTTAAACAATTTTTTTTTTTCCCATCGGAATGCATCAGTTGTCTTAATGCAGCTGTCTTTCATCCACCCTGGCCTCAACAATCATGTATTAGAAGTTGGCTTTTAAACCAGAGTCTGGTTGTGTAGATACGGCTTTCTTGCCATGCTATTGCTCCCTATCCTGTCTCCATGCATGAATGACCATGGCCTGCTCCTGTTTTCTGGCTTTTTCAGCTCACTGAGCCTCTCGATGCACATTAAGAAATTTGGGCAGACAATCACCTATCTGTGCTAATGATTACAATCCGAGTTAGTTTACATATCATCATTTCTTTAAGCTGTAATATCTGCTAGGACACTGGCCAGTTTGACACAAACCTGCACAATTAAAAACAAGCACATAAAGTCAGTGTACCATTGATATTATAAACAACACAAAGTTGAAGCAAACTGCACAGTTAGCTGAAGGGAAATGAACCTCATTCTTTGGTCAGGATTGCATCACATGCTGTTACCCAGTCACTGGGCTTTAAAGGTCATTTCTCCAAACAACTGATATACATGTCAGAACTATTTGATTACAGATACTACAGTCATTATCTTTCAAATCCATGGAAGATCAAAGGAACATATCATATTCGAAAGAGCTTGACCCTGCTGAAGGGTTAAGCTCTACTGATGAAGCTGGAATTGAACAAGCAACAACTAAATTTTGGATGAAAAGCAAAACTAGATATCCTCAAAGAAGAATAGGGACAGACAGCATTAAAAATGCATTCCAATGTGTTTATTTCCATGTGTACCAAATTAGGCTTTGGGAAACGAATTAGCTCTACCATGACCACACCTGAATATTCTGATTACAAGCCAATTTGTTGCATAAGGCAAAAGTATTTTTTCCCTGAGATTTCCATTCATTAACATGACTTGGAATTTTTTTTGGATTAAATGGACATTTAAATCCCTTTGGCAATTAGGTATAGTTTTGTTTAACTTTCTTTTGCTAATTTGCAGGATTATGGTTATTTTTATTGTGTCTTGTAATCATTGAATATTGCTATTTTGCCATTTTGTAAACCAAACTAAAGAAAACATTCAGAAATGAGAACTTGCATCATTTTTCATGGTAACAAAAAGAACCTGCACATAGTGAAACAGCATCAAATACATTATGGAATGAATCTTAAAACAAATATAACTTGTCTTGAACTCAAGGCTGAAAATAATATGAACTCATGTTTGAAGCCAAGCCTGAACCATGACAACAGCTGAAAACAGGAGCACTGGAAATAGGATGTTGGTCTTGCACAGCCCTATAATTGGGCTCAGACTGTAAAGTCTGACCTCCCAGTCTACAGCGGGTTAAATGTTAACACTGACTCCAGAGAGCTAATATTCAAGGAGGGGCTGTGGAAGTGGATCCAATCATCAGGGTCCAAACCTCAAGCTTTAATTAAAAGTAACTATACTTGCCTGGTCATCACAGCACCTGCAGTTTCCCTGACTGATCACTGTTTCCAGAAGAATTGTTTTGTCTTATGTGTTGAATGTTTCAGTCTATCACCAAAAAAAAAATTCAATTTTTATTGTCTTCAGGCATGGCTTTTGCTCTTATACCGAAGGATCTTTCATCCTGAAAGCTGGCAGCAACATAGGAAACAGGATCCAGAGCATCACTGAGCGAACGGCTGTAATAGAGGGCAAAAATAAGGTATGATTCCTAGGAGCAGATAACCTTTCTCTATGACAGCATGTGTTGAAAAAGCACTGTAAGATGCTATCAAGGTAACAGTGAAGAAGCCAGTATTTTTGTATTGTTTATATTTGAAGAGCTGCATATGTGCAAATAACTTTCATACTTGGTATTTATCTGCTGAGGTGTAGAGATGTACTTATTTCTGCATGCAGTCATATTAAGGTAAGTGACATGCCAAGAGAGTGTATCAGTGGGATTCACCATGTCTGCTCTCTTAGAGCTGGGCTGTAGTATTTCGGGGCACCTCAGGAGCACAGAGGCAGGATTCCAGGCCATCTTTACTTCATTTTGTGACATTGCACAATTTCCTGTTGTTTTTTTCTATGAGAATTAAACAATTTACTCTCATTAGAGACTTTATTCACAGCTGTAGTCCTAGATGATTAGATGACCAGATCTTTTCGTGCAGTAAAAAATTTATAGGGCCAAATGAACCCAGATTATAGAAGGAAAGTTTAAGAGAGGTCTCAGTCAGAGACAGCACGGTGACATTCATTCCAGTGGCATTAACCATCTAAATTTTAGGTGTCTAGTCCAAGTCAAGCATCCCTTTGTGGGCCACGGGGAGATGCAGGCACTTCTGAAGGAGAGTAGGCCTGTAGTCTGTTGGTATCTGTTGTGGTTTCGGTTTCAGCCCAGCCAGTAACAAAGCACCACGAAGCCGCTTACTCACCCCCCACCCCCTCCCCTGGCCACGGTGGGATGAGGAGAAAATCCAAAGGCAGGCTCGTGGGTCGAGACAAGGACTGGGAGGGATCACTCCCCACTTATGGTCACGGGCAAAAGACAGGCTCAACTTGGGGAAGAAACAAAATCCATTTCATTTACTACCAATCAAATCAAAACCAAGGATATTAGGAAGGGAAACCAAACCTCAGAACACCTTCCCCCCACCCCTCCCGCCTTCCCAGCTCAGCTCCATTCCCGGTGCTTTCTACCTCCTCCCCCCAGCAGCGCAGGGGAACAGGGGATGGGGGTTGAGTCAGCTCGCCACACCTTGTCTCTGCCGCTCCTTTCCTCAGGGGGAAGATTCCTCACTCGTCCCCTGCTCCACCGTGGGGTCCCTCCCACG
>VYZV01020067.1:55928-68928 GCA_013401275.1 Pandion haliaetus | reverse complement strand
GGGTTGGCCTGGGCCAGAGGCGGGTCCGACTTGGAGCCAGGGGAGCTTCCAGCAGCTTCTTACAGGAGCCACCTCTGCAGCCCCCTCCCCCACTACCAAAGAAACCGCGCCACACAAACCCATAACAGGGTCTAATGTGGGAGAGAGAAAGCCAATGAGATTAACTTGCCCAGGGCCATGAAGGATTGTCTATCAGCTCAAACCTTCAAATCAAGATGTTTTACTGAAGGGTGCCCTAGACCAGCTGCATTTCCCTGGGTTAGACATGAGACTGATTTGGTGGGGTTGGGTAGCCTGTGCTACAGAGGAGCTCAGGTAAAGATGCACAATGCCATGCCACTGTGACAGCATCTGGTTTCACAGGTAGTTTAGTTTGTGGCAGTAATGGCTGAAGAGATTATAAATTTCAAAGCCTACCTTATTCTAGGCTTGTCATTTCTAAGGATACTGAAATGCTTTTTGTAATTCTAAGGGCACTGGGGATATAGGTCTCCTTTCCTTGATGGCTGCCTTCAGTCTTCTGCATATGAAAATAGGTATAAATTGTAATTATTCTCATCTTAGGGCCCTTTCACACACTGCAGAATAAAGAGGGCTTTGCATACAGCCAAGAATCAGGCCTGGGACTGCAATTTCTCCTGCTGTTGTATTATTTAGAAAGTAACACAGGTGTTCATGGCGCTGTTCCAGCACATGGGAATGGGCTGGATCCCAGTGAGGCATTTGCTCTATTAGCTGGCCACCTCTACGTGCTTAAAGCTCAAGGCAAAGATGGGAGCAAACAACTTCCTAGGGGAGAGTATCATAGGAAAGCACATGAAAAAATGAGACATAAGGAGGGATTTGAAAGAGGAAAAGGAAATAATTTCAGGCACAGGAAGACACAATCTATTCCAAAGGGGGAATGGTGAACAAAAGATGGTAAGAACCAGTTATTTTCCAGAAGGCATCTAGCCATGCTATGGCTGAAGTCCTATCTGCTCACAGGGTGCAGAAGGAGCTGTCTAATAACAGATGTCATTCTCCTTGTGTGCCATGCATTTTTGGAGACAGCGGAAGAGGAGTGGCTGAAATGTCAAAGCAACTTCCAGTCAACAGCAGATAAATTCCTCCCTGGAGGAAGATGCTAATAATGGGTCCTTGCAGCAGAACTGCAGGTTTTGTTTGAAGTCTTTGGCAAGCAGCCCTTTTTTAAAAATGTGCCCAGAAATTAACCAAGGAATGGTCTCTCCATGTGTTACATGGAAAGTTTTGCAGTGAAACTTAGCGGTTCTCCTTGGTATTCCTTGTCTTCGTGCTGTTTAGTTCAACTAAGAAAGGCCTACCTTGCATTGCTTTATTCCTTCCACTCCCTATGGGTAACGGGAGGTTAGTGAAACAATCTCTTTGCTCAGCTCTTTCACAGCTTTTCTAAGGTTTCTTCATTTCTGCTGCTCTTCCGTAGCTTTTCAAGCACAGCTGGATTGCTATTGTAAGTAGAAAATGCTCTCTAAGCTTGGGTTCCTGGCCAAATTGTGAGTTGCATGATTTGTGCACACACAGATGCTCTAGAGCATCCAGGATTTTTTTTTTCCCCGTGGGAGTCTATAGCTTTTCACTCTTTGCAGTTAAAGAGTCATTCTTGGTCTCACAGAGCAAACTCAAAGGGACATAGTTCAGACAAAACCCTTCCTCATCTGCTGGGATATTGTAAGACTGTTAATAGCACTGAGCTCACTGAATGCTGCATGTCATCACAAGTGTCTGGCTCTGATGGACTGTTACTGTGAGCAGTTCTGCTACTGCGAACAGCCATGAACAGCTCTCTGAGGCACTTCCACATCAACGGAGTCCTACTATCTAAACAGAGTGTCTACCCCACTTCCACATCCAAGCATTATAAGCATGGTAAAAACAATCTCAAAGCTTAATGGAAACAACAAAGACATAGGAGACAAAGCAGTAGGAAATGGATGAAGAAACTCAAAAAGTTGCACATGGGTTAGCATGAAAGGAGAAGTGGGGGTGACCACAGGATGAGTTTACTGTAATCAAGGGAAGAGATGAACAAGGAATGGTCAAAAGGTTTCTTTTCAGCAATCAAGGTAGCTGTTTTCACCTTGCTTAAAGACATTGTGCCAGTTCCACCCGTTTCCTGTACGTGCAACATCTGAGTCCCTCCAGTTTGGCTTTTCGCTGTGGTAGGTTGATTGGGTGTTTGTTTGTCTGTGGTTATCAAGGTAACCACAAGTTTATTTTTAAAGCTAGAAAAACCTCAAACCCTGTGCCTGTATGGTTAAAATAATGCAGGAAGCCTGTGCTACATTATTCTTCTGGTGACAGAGAAAACCTGAAAGCAACAGTGTTTTACTAACATTTCTGTTGAAACCTCTCTAAACGGACATTGAGAAACTTGCGTGGTAAAATGGAAGAACTTTGTAACATAAGCCGTAATACTTAGTCATAAGACAACTCTTGAAGTGATTTGATTCACCCACCCAAAGTTTTCATTCTCATTTTGTGGGACATTTCAGTGACTTTCTACAACATTGGGCTACTCTTAGGCTTATCATGTAAACAGCTCACAGACACTCCTCTGTCATTCAGCTGCTAAAACCCATCACTTCTCAGTGTTCCCAGCTAAAGCTAACTGCTAGGTATAACTCAGGGCTAATACTGATTATTATTATTATTCTTAGCATGATCAGTGTTCATTAAGATGTCAATCTGTGAATGACCTGCAATAATGAGGTACAAAGAGCTGGTGTATACATTGGTATCAGGGCATACATATTGAGTCTGTGTTCTCTTCTGTGTGCGCAGGCACACACTGGTTTATCAACAGCTTTGAAAGGAGTCAGTACTCCTTGTACAGGGGTACAAGGGACAGGGAGCTGCAGGAGAGGTGGACAAAGATCCTGGGTATGGAGAATGTGCATAAGAGTGCTAAGAAGCCACGTTCAGATGAGAGAGTAGAAAGTGTTGGCCAAGAAGAAAGGATGATAAATCCAAGGGAAGGAGACAGTAGACAGGAGGGCAGTTGAGTACAGGGAAAAGTTGGCAGGAGTGGGACAAAACCCCTTGTTTTTGGGAAATAACCTACTAGAGCCACATTCTTGAGAACCTGAAATGGAGCGGAAGGCCCCTGACTGCCCCATCCCGCTGCTCCTAGCAAATGTTGGAGTCCCACTGACAATAACACGTACCATCAGAGTTGGGTCTGTGTCACAGTGCGTGCGTCCAGGAACTGTGTATAAAGAATAGTAATGCATGAAGTTGTGGTTTATCATTCATATGTGTATGTGTGTATATATATATGTATGACCTTATTTTCCACTGCCTAAATAGCTTAACGACAAAAGTTTTTAGTGGTCCCATCCCTTGAGAGTGGCAAAGCCACTTGACTTTAGGGAAAATGGAAAATAATGGCCCTGTAACAGGATTCTGCAAGACAAAACCTAGGCTCACCCTTGTCCATCTTTGGTTTGGCTGGCGATGATGGGTCAACCTGACACGTGCTGACTGTGGGCAGTATTAAAAACTGTGGCCGACCATCCAACATAAAGGTGGAGTGCTAGATAGTCAGAAGAGTCAATCCTTCTTGGACATGACTGATAAGGTGTGACCATACAAAATAGGATGGGTCCAACTCTCCTGCATCTTCTATGCCAAGTCCTAAACCTCTAGCTCTCTTTCATGTCCCCTCGTTACTGATGAGACAAGAAAGCATGTGTTGCGTCTGTTCTCACTCCCTAACCATGCCAGCTCTCTGGCCAGTTTGTCTGTGCCGATTGGCCATCTGGAACCCAAAGCAGAAAACAAAGCTGTTTAGCTCACTACAACAACACTCATTTTGATCTTTCTCCTCTACTCAACAGCTGGTTTTCATGAAATGCATGACATCTTATGAGCTTTGAGTTGCCTGTCAATTTTGGTTGAAATTGAGTAATAGGTTCAAAAATTACTGAGCACATGGGGGTGGAGAGGATGCTGGCAGACAGATGGACAGGCAGTGTGATCTTCCTAGGAAGCCAGGCTAAAGATAGCAGTGGGAGCGTAGCTTGCCTCTCTTTCAGCACATCGTAACATTGGGGCCTTCCTGAGTGCTACTAGAATCGCTGTCAACACTATTAAACAGATCGCTGGGAGGTGCCAGCCGAGCTGAGCCCTTCATGGGATTAAAACCAGCAGAACTTGGCACCTGCCTCTGCCAAGCTGCGGCTCCCTCCAGCTCCTGAAATGGATCCCCTCCCTCAGCGTGCGAGGGAGGCGTGAATCAAGTGCTGCCTCGCTCTACCTATGGCCCTGGGGAGGAGGGGAGGGGTGGCCCACGGCACAGCTGTCTGTAGCATCATCTCCTTGTGAGTCAGCTGGCTGCATTCAGTCTCATGGCTCTGTTTAAGCGGGACAACATGGGATGCAGAGGGAAACTGCAGCTCTGCTTGCTAAACAGCAGTGACTTGGTCTCCTGCACGTATTCGTGTCCTGCTATTGGAGATATTTTGCTGTTTCTTCTGTGGCAGTCTTGAAGGTGAAGCGTGTTGCCCAGATGTTTGCACTGGTGCTCCTTGCCAACATGTGAGGCATGCAGATCATACGTCTTTGGCATAAGCAGATCAATCCAATGGTGTGCTGCCAATATTTCAATATGGGTCTTCCTAAATAATGTATAAAAAAATAAATCCAAGGGGGTGAGGAAAGCATATTTTCATTTATTTCCTTTTTTTTTTTTTTTAACAAATACATCTTCAAAACATAACTAGGAGAGAATCAGCAATATTTGGCAGACTTGCACTAACTTGCTCAATGTTGATAGGGCCGTATTTTGCTTTTTAAATGGGCTGTTTCAAGAAGTTAGGGCAGCAGTCTCTGAACGGAGCATGTCAATGCCAATGTCTGCAGAGGCCTTCTAGAAGTCAGGCAACAGTCAAGTTGTCAACCATTTTCTGAAACCTCCTCTTTCTTCTCTGCTATCAGCCAGGAAGGATTTGCCCTGTTCTGTCTGATCATGGCAACTGGATTCAGGCTTTCTGTGTATGACGTGGTTGCAAATCCAGGGCATGAAACTCTCTGTTGTGAAGACAGATGATACAAGACTGCGAGAATTTTTCTCTTGCTCCTTTTGCAGCAATAGCTGTATAGAGGAACCATGCAGCACAGAATAATCTCAAACAGCCATAATTGCTCAATAAACAACAACATGCCAAGCTTAGTTTTGTACACATGTCTTCTGTGGTAGGTTTTGGCTGGCATCCACAATGCAGAACACAGACTGCACCACTGGAGGGCTCACAAACTATGTAAAGAGATGTTATCTTATCCTTATGACTAATTTATAAGCTAAAAGATTTATGCAGAGACATGTCTCCAAAATATTCTGTTCTGTTGCAAAGTCAGTCTTGCTTTTTCCTAGACACTATGGCTTTCTCTGCCTTACTCAAGTAAACATACCAATGACTGCTCTCTGGCACTAAGGCCTGTGTTCATAACGTTCATCTCCCTCGACCTCCAAAAGACGTTGGTTGCATGGAAGTTGCCTGTTGGAAGTGATCCTTGGCCTGTGCTAGAGAAGTATTTGGGACAGTGCAAGTTGGTCAAAACCAAAACAATGCTGGGGAAAAGCTAACAGTTTAAATCACTGAATTTCGGTGCCAAGCAATGTTGTCTAGAGCCATTCAATACACAAGAAAAGGCATAATCTGTGAGCCCTGTCGTCAGTAACTGCAGTCATACTACTTTAGTGTAACTGTATGTGCCATCCTCAGTGTAATAAAAGTAATAATCACATCATAGTGAGCTGAAGCACTAAAACTCAGATAGGATGCACAATTTTTCATTAAAAACTAATTCCTGATAATGTTGGGACAAAATACACTTTGGTACTACCAACAACTTTCCAAACCATTGGAGTAATTGTGGGAGGAATAACTGACATGTATTTTTCAGGCTCAGAAATGCTCTGGTTCTGAGTATAGTAGGATAAAGGCAGGGGTCCTGGAGTCAGAGAGTAAGAGCTTCATTCTCCTTCACTGTGCATTTTAGGTCACTGTTTCTACCTGGGCAAAGTTGCTATAAGGTAATACCAACTAATGCAAAAAAAGGCTAATCTCATGGTGGAAAGTCTGGGATGGCAGAAGCAGCATTTAACCGCCCATGTTAGCCCTCTGGCCGATGTTATGGGACTTCCTTCCGTTCTGAGTTAGTGTTGATAAAACGGCTGCAGGAATCCTGGTGCTAGGCCCTGTGTCCACACTTTACAAAATTATGTTTAAAAACTGGAAGGAATGCAAAGACTGTGACAAAATATAGACAGGGCTGGACTCACGCTTTATAATTTGGACTTTATAGAGTTCAGCGTGCTGAATTTAGCAAAAAAGGATTATTTATTTTTTTTAAGGGCTGTAATTATCTATCTGGTATTACTGAGCCTCTTTCATCTCACAGAAGAGCCAAAAAGGCAGGTTAGAAAAATTCTAGCTAGAAATAAGGTGTAGTTTGTTAGCAGGCAGGTAGCTGACCTTTTAGACAGCTTAACAGGGTAGAGGTGCTGTAGTCTTGAATTTGCCATAGGGCAGCTTTCTGAAACAAATAAGCCAAAATCAAACTACATGACTCCACTGTGTTTGCTCAAGTAGGAGGGAAAGTAACACTCTTTCTATTGAAGAATGTTTTGGGAAACCAGAAGATCTATATTATTTAGGGGGTCAACAAGGAGTTTGGGAATAGCTGTGAAGTCTCTGAGTAGGAGACACAGAAGCAGTGCAAATGTTCAGCCAGTGTTTACGTAGAAATGCAGATAACTGGTCCTTATTTATTCCTGACTCACCCTCTTGTGCTTGTCTCTGGACTCCAGCAATCATGCAGACTTAAAAGAATGTATTAATTGCACAAAAATTATTTTGAAGGTTTTTAGAAAAGCCAAATAATTCCAAACCACGGGATTCTGCGGCCACACAATTTCCTTTTGTCACTGTCCCAGCTCTGCCTGTAACTCCAGCCAAAGCATGTTTTATAGAAGCAGTAAAATGGAGACAGAAAGACAGAAAATTAAGCTACCAAGTTGTAGCTGAGAGCACCTCCCATTACTGAGCTCCATGTGCATGCCCCATGTCTCAGCTCCACATCAGAATGACACCTCAGTTGTTTCTGCGTAACTCCATTCTTTCACTTACAGCCCAAGCTATTAGACCATAGCTTTCCATCACCATGAAGGTATAACTCTTACTATTATGATGGTTTCTATTTTTCTGAAGGCACATTAGATGTTGTTGGTCCCTGGCCTTCCAAGGTCTTATCTTGCAAGTCATATCACTTTGTGAAAATATTTAGTGTGCTGAACCTCTTAAGATGGTGATAGAATACAACATAAAGAAAACTGACATATTATTATTTAATAATAGAAATATTAAGTCCAAGAAGAGGAAACAGTCCAAAATAGGATTAGTAAACATCTCTTTTGCCTCTGTCCTTTCTCACCTGACATTAAAATTAGAAAATTAAAGAGAAATAAATGCATTTAGTGCCAAATGGAGATACTTTTTTCCCAGCATTATCCAAGTGCCTGAGGTACACCTCACCTATTCCCTTTGCGGTCCAGCTCTCCTACAGGGTGCTTATCTCCTTGGGTGGACCACATTGTGTCATGCTTCATGTTTTGTAGCTTATCAGTACATCAGCAGCAAGAGATAAATCAATTTGAAAGACACATTCAAAGATTTTTGGTTATGATGGTTCTGATAATACAAAGATCACCCAAGGAGCTTGTTTCCTGTTATTCTTCCACCCTTTCTGAAATCATATATGGTGACATCTCCTTTAAATAGCCCCAGTGGTGCGCATCACTGAACGAATGGAGAAGGTGGATCATGGGACTGTCAACGGTGACTTAAGAAAAAGAAAAGGGAAGCTTTAACCAAGATCCTGAGCCAATGAGAGCTAAACCTCTTCTTTCTTTCACAGACTGCTAGCACTCTCATTGTAGCTGAAGCCAAATCTTCTGGAATCTACAGCTGTGTGGCATCCAATAAAGTGGGAAAAGCCGAAAGAAATGTCAGCTTTATTGTAACAGGTAAGATCTAGTCCCCACTAGACCCAAACATGTTTCCTGGTCCTGGGATTATAACTGTTAGGCTGTTGTGGCTTTTTCATATACCACAGTTCGAGAATTGTTGTAATGTGTGCAGCTGTAAACTCATACCATGCTTTTGGGTGATCCTGAAAGGGTTTTTCACAGCAGCTGGTCTGGATTTCTAAGAAGGATGCCAAATTTGGTGAATGACTCGTCACTCCATCAAGTATCCAGCATGACACAAATTGCTCACAAATATAGCAACCTGTAATTCCCCCTTTTAAATCAGTCTCTGCAGTCATTCCATATGTGAAATTTTAGTGTCGTTTCATACACCAGTAAGCCAGTTTCATGTGTGATATTGACAGTGTCTACAGCCTCATCCTGCTGCCAACCAGGAGGCCTCACAACGTAGTGTCCAGAGCAGTGCCGGTGTCTGCAGGCAGTGTGGTGCCAGAGGAGAGATGCCTGGGGTACCTGAGCAGCCCCTCGCAGCAATCAGAGACTATGGCAACTTGTAGGTGGAAAAGTGGCAGGGTACAAACTACAGAGTTTTGTTCCCTCTACTGAGAAAGACAGCCTTGGATGACATTTGGGCCATGGCACTGAGAAGACTTGTTGTGTTAGCTGCACATATAAGTATGCTTCCAGTTATTTTTCCACTACTAGATGTGTTTAGATGTTTTCAGGTTCAGAAAAAAAATTATTAAATGTTCGACTTTAGGAGTTACTGAAAAAAACACAATGAGTTTTCGAGAATAACTACTGCATGACTTAGCAGCATAATGTCTGCACATGCCATTACAAAGAACTTCTTTTCTGGTGAAGGATTTTATTTTGGTTTTGTTTGCAAAGTGGTAGTTTATAGAGCACTTAGGCTGATGACAACTTTCAGGGTAGGTCATTAAAGAAGTGTAATTCATTTGGAAATATGAGACAAGACAAAAAGGTTAAAATATTCTGACTTTAATCCCAAAATCATAATCTTGAAGCTGAAAGGGAAAAATAATTTTAATGGATCCCTTTTAATTTTTGCTCTTATCTGTTTTTTGTTGTCAATCTCTTGCTTATCATTCTGATGAGTGATTTTAGTGAAACTCATTCTGTTACTATACTGAGAGATATCAAAAGACAGTAGACATATGCTCTCTAGATTTTGTTAAGAAAAAGGAAGAAAACTTCTTTGAAAAATGTCCCCCCTCCCCATTTTGTGGACCAAAATTTCTATTTTTTAAATATTCTGACTAGCTGTAATAGAATCATAGAATCATAGAATAAAAGGTTGGAAGAGACCTCAAGGATGATCTGGTCCAACCTTTCTTGACAAATGCAGGGTCTAGACAAGATGGCCCAGCACCCTGTCCAGCTTAATCTTAAAAGTATCCAATGCTGGGGAATCCACCACTTCCCTGGGGAGATTACTCCAATGGCTGATTGTTCTTGAATCTTTCTGTTGAAAATTGTGAAAAAATTTCCTCTTGTGTCCAATTGGAATCTCCCCAGGAGTAACTTGTACCCATTACCCCATGTCTTTTCTGTGTGACTCCTTGTAAAAAGGGAGCCTTCCATCTTCTTTGTAGCCACCCTTTAAATACTGGAACATGGTGATAAAGTCTCCCCTAAGCCTTCTTTTCTCAAGGCTGAACAAATCCAGTTCTCTCAGCCTTTCCTCATATGGCAGGCTTCCCAGGCCTTGGATCATCTCTGTTGCCCTTCTCTGGACCCTCTCCAGCCTGTCTATGCCTTTTTTGCATTGCAGGGACTAAAACTGAACAGAGTATTCCAGGTGTGGCCTGACAAGCACTGAGTAGAGTGGGATAGTGACTACTTTATCTCTGCTGGTGATGCACTTGTCGGTGCAACCCAACACCCTGTTGGCTTTTTTTGCCGCAGCAGTAGAACACTGTTCACTCATACTGAGCTTGTTGTCCACCAGGACCCACAGGTGCCTTTCTGCAAAGCTGCTCCCCAGCTAGGTAGATACCAGCCTGTGCTGCACTCCCGGATTATGTTTTTCCAGGTGCAAGACCTTACCTTGTCCATGTTGAACGCAATAAGGTTCTTGTTAGCCCACTCTTCCAGCCTAGCCAGGTCTTCCTGCAGGGTTGCTCTCCCTTCTAAAGTGTCCACTTCCCCACTCAGTTTGGTATCATCAGCAAACTTCAACAGGGTATGCTTGATACTATTACCCAGATCACTTATGTAGATATTAAATGGCATTGGACCCCTCTTGTGACAGGTTGCCAGTTTGAAAAGGAGCTATTTGCCACCACCCTCTGGGTGCAGCCTGTCAGCCAGTTCCCTACCCACTGCACAGACCACTTTTCTAGACTGTATAACTCATCACTTTCTCTAGGAGGAGGCTGTGGGAAACAGTATCGAAAGCCTCATAGAAATCAAATTAGACAATGTCCACTGCTTGTCCCACATGAACTGAGCAGGTTATTTTGTTGTAGAAGGCAATCAGGTTTGTCAAGCGCGATTTAACCTCGGTGAATCTGTGATGGCTTTTCCCAATCACATGCTTCATTTGACTTGTGATAGACCCCAGGAGGATTCATTCCATAACTTCAGGGACTGAAGTGAGACTGATGGGCCTATAATTACCTGGATATTCCTTTAAGCCCTTCTTGTAGATGGGGGTGACATTAGTCTTCTTCCAGTCTTCTGGGACGTCCCCCAGTCTCCCCAACTTCTCACAGATTATGGAGAGCAGCCTTGCAATGATGTCAGCCAGCTCTCTTAACACCCTTGGGTGGATATTGTCAGGGCCAATTGATTTGTAGGGGTCAAGATCCTGTAATAGTTGGGATACCAACTCTTCCTTCGCTGACAGCGGGGTCTGCATTTGCATCAACCTGGATTTTTGTTCCCAAGGTCTGGGGCCCAACAGTGCTGGTAAAGACAGAGGTGAAGAAAGTGGTGAGAACCTCTGCCTTTTCAGCGTTGTTGGTGACTAATTCACCTCTCCTGTTTAACAGCAGGCCAATATTTTCCTTCTGTTTCTGCTTACTGTTTATGTACTGGAAGAACCCTTTCTTGTAGTTTTTGACATGTCTGGCCAATTTCAATTCAAGCTGAGCTTTTGCTTTTCTAACTGCATCTCTGCACACCCTGGCTATGCCCTTGTAGTTCTCAATGTGAATTAATCCACTTTTTCATCTCTGGTACACTTCTCTTGGTTTTGAGCAGACTTGGAAGCTTGCAGTTAAGCTAAGGGGGTGTCTTGCTTTGCCTACTTCCCTTACCTTTAGAGGGGATGAACTGTTTTTGTGCTTCCAGGAGAGTGTTCTTGAAAAACTCCCAGCATGGGCTAGCTCCTTTATCCTCCATGAAGGCTTCCTACAGAATCCCTCCTAACTGAGCTCTGAGCAAGCTGAAGTTTGCTCTTCTAAAATGTAAAAACTTTGTCTTAGTACTAACCTTCAGCATGCTCAGCAGGATCCCAAACTCCACAATATTGTGATCACTGCAGCCAAGGCTATCACTAACCAAGATATTACAAAGCAGGTTTTCTTGGTTTGCGAGTAGCAAGTCCATCAGTGCTCCATTCCTGGTTGGCACATCTAACATTTGTATGAGGAAGCAGCCCTCTACGCATTCCAGGAACTTAATGGATGACAGGTGAGCTGCTGTATTGTTCTTCCAACAAATGTCTGGGTAGTTGAAGTTTCCCGTAAGTATCAGGTTCTGTTGACCCAAAGCTTGCTTAAGTGACCCAAATATTACTTTGTTGGCCTTGTTGTCTTGGTTTGGAGATTGGTAGCAGATTCCTACTGTAAGATACCCCTTGGAGGTGACCCCTCTGATCTTGACCCAGAGGCATTCAATAGGGCTTCCACAATCACCATAGTTGACTTCTATGCATTCAAGGTTCTCTTTAATATAGAGTGTGACTCCGCCTCCTCTTCTTCCCTGCCTGTCTTTACAAAAAAGCCTATAGCCATACATCGTGATCCTCCAGTCATGTGAGTTGTTCCACCATGTTTCAGTTATTCCTATGATATCATAACTTTCTGGCTGGGCATGGAGCTCCTGTTTGTTCCTCAGGCTGCATGCATGGTATACATACACTTGAGGTGGTTAGTCTTCTGGTTCTCATCTTGGGAGGCAGCTAAGGAACATTTGTCACTGCTCTGGTTGGCCTGGCTTATTCCCCAGTTGGTTGCAATGGCATGGGCATTGCCACTTTGGACCCCACCCCCCGAGTCCTTCAGTTTAAAGCCTGCCTCAGCAAGTTGGCCAGCCTGCTGCCAGAGATTCCCTTGCCTCTTCTAGACAGGTGACTCCCATCGCTCCCTAACAGGCATCAAAGAATGTCCCATTGTTATAACAGCCAAAACCCTCACAACAGCACCAACCACAAAGCCAGAAATTGATTTGCATTATATGTCTATTTCTGGCTGCACCCTTTCCTCTAACTCATAAAATGGAAGAAACGATAACTTGGGCACCAATACTTTTTCCTTGCACCCCCAGGGCTTTGTAGTCTTCCTTGATACTGCCCAGGTTCCATCTTGCAGGGTCATTCATGCCCACATGAAAGATTAACAATGGATAGTGCTAATCTAATGGATAATGTCTAATGGATAATGCTAATCTAATGGGTAATGTCTAATGGATAATGTCAGTGCTCTTGACAAGCTGTGACATCCTCTCAGCAACATCTCGGACCTCAGCTCCCAGAAGGCAGCACACCTCTCATGACTCCCTGTCAGGCCAGCCGATGGTCCCTTAACAGAGAGCCACCCACTATGAGCACTCATCGTTTCTTTTTGCAGTATCCACTGTGTGCTGCTGGTACAGTTTCTCCTTGCAGACCTTGCTCGTGGGTGTCTACAACTGTTAAAGCTTCATATCATAATACAGTTCCACATTTAGAAAGTGCCAATTATCTATAAATATAGAAATTTGGTAACAAGCATGAGACGTATAAACAGATAAGTGACACAT
>VYZV01020067.1:31423-55651 GCA_013401275.1 Pandion haliaetus | reverse complement strand
AGGGGATGAACTGTTTTTGTGCTTCCAGGAGAGTGTTCTTGAAAAACTCCCAGCATGGGCTAGCTCCTTTATCCTCCATGAAGGCTTCCTACAGAATCCCTCCTAACTGAGCTCTGAGCAAGCTGAAGTTTGCTCTTCTAAAATGTAAAAACTTTGTCTTAGTACTAACCTTCAGCATGCTCAGTGGGATCCCAAACTCCACAATATTGTGATCACTGCAGCCAAGGCTATCACTGACCAAGATATTACAAAGCAGGTTTTCTTGGTTTGCGAGTAGCAAGTCCATCAGTGCTCCATTCCTGGTTGGCACATCTAACATTTGTATGAGGAAGCAGCCCTCTACGCATTCCAGGAACTTAATGGATGACAGGTGAGCTGCTGTATTGTTCTTCCAACAAATGTCTGGGTAGTTGAAGTTTCCCGTAAGTATCAGGTTCTGTTGACCCAAAGCTTGCTTAAGTGACCCAAATATTACTTTGTTGGCCTTGTTGTCTTGGTTTGGAGATTGGTAGCAGATTCCTACTGTAAGATACCCCTTGGAGGTGACCCCTCTGATCTTGACCCAGAGGCATTCAATAGGGCTTCCACAATCACCATAGTTGACTTCTATGCATTCAAGGTTCTCTTTAATATAGAGTGTGACTCCTCCTCCTCTTCTTCCCTGCCTGTCTTTACAAAAAAGCCTATAGCCATACATCGTGATCCTCCAGTCATGTGAGTTGTTCCACCATGTTTCAGTTATTCCTATGATATCATAACTTTCTGGCTGGGCATGGAGCTCCTGTTTGTTCCTCAGGCTGCATGCATGGTATACATACACTTGAGGTGGTTAGTCTTCTGGTTCTCATCTTGGGAGGCAGCTAAGGAACATTTGTCACTGCTCTGGTTGGCCTGGCTTATTCCCCAGTTGGTTGCAATGGCATGGGCATTGCCACTTTGGACCCCACCCCCCGAGTCCTTCAGTTTAAAGCCTGCCTCAGCAAGTTGGCCAGCCTGCTGCCAGAGATTCCCTTGCCTCTTCTAGACAGGTGGATCCCATCGCTCCCTAACAGGCATCAAAGAATGTCCCATTGTTATAACAGCCAAAACCCTCACAACAGCACCAACCACAAAGCCAGAAATTGATTTGCATTATATGTCTATTTCTGGCTGCACCCTTTCCTCTAACTCATAAAATGGAAGAAACGATAACTTGGGCACCAATACTTTTTCCTTGCACCCCCAGGGCTTTGTAGTCTTCCTTGATACTGCCCAGGTTCCATCTTGCAGGGTCATTCATGCCCACATGAAAGATTAACAATGGATAGTGCTAATCTAATGGATAATGTCTAATGGATAATGCTAATCTAATGGGTAATGTCTAATGGATAATGTCAGTGCTCTTGACAAGCTGTGACATCCTCTCAGCAACATCTCGGACCTCAGCTCCCAGAAGGCAGCACACCTCTCATGACTCCCTGTCAGGCCAGCCGATGGTCCCTTAACAGAGAGCCACCCACTATGAGCACTCATCGTTTCTTTTTGCAGTATCCACTGTGTGCTGCTGGTACAGTTTCTCCTTGCAGACCTTGCTCGTGGGTGTCTACAACTGTTAAAGCTTCATATCATAATACAGTTCCACATTTAGAAAGTGCCAATTATCTATAAATATAGAAATTTGGTAACAAGCATGAGACGTATAAACAGATAAGTGACACATAGGCACGTTGTTTGTTAAAATACAGAAACAAGTATAATATCTCCATGTTCTATTAATGGATGTGACAAGAACATTTGCCACCTTGAATATGACTGCTGTCCCCGCTCCCAAATCACAGCTTTGCTTTCGTCCTATCCTTACATTGTGTCTGTTTGGACAGAAAGCTAAACAACAAGGCATAGTTCTCCATAAATTAGTGTGCCGATGGCACTGTATTCTCATCTTTATGTGGGGACTTCACATGTAACTTTGAGCAGTCACTGAGAGTCACTCACTGAGGCTGTTGCTCTTCTAATGTGCAAGATGCTAAATTTGGTCTTCTCTAGCTCTTACTCCTCAGTCTTCAAAATGCCACATGGAAGATCCTGAAACCAAATGAAGCTGTATTTTGATGGGCCCCATTCACTGTATCTCTTTCAAAGTTTTGCTGGTGGTTTCAGATATTTTAGTGCAGTGACATGAAGGAGTTAGTTTCCCTACTTAGATCTCACATTCTTAGGTCTTGACCAGGGATAGAAGGAAATCCTTCTCCTTGATACCAAAGCTTGCATGAGAACATGCAGAATATTATGACTTTCCTTTGAAGACTCTTGTGTTGGATGGTGTTCAGAAAGAGGAGCAGCAGCTTTATTATGGCTTGGAAATTGGAAAGTCCTGATCATCCGCTGACGCTCAGTTGCACTGATTGAAGGCAGTTGAAACAATACTGCCGTTTTGTCCTTACAAAAATCAAGTTAGGCTTATTCTTCTGTTTTGTGCACATAGTGCATCAGTTGGGCTCACGTTGTGTAATCACAGTTTTCCTCCATCAGGCTGATCCGAAACTGCTGTGGCTGGGTAACAGCCTGTGTTTCACGTCAATGAAACAAACGTGTCCAGCATTTGCTGAAAAACACAGTAAGGGAATAAAAAAATGGGACCCCCTAAATTCTGATGTATGTGAACAGGACACTGCAAAGTATTTCCTTCTGATGAGTCCAAACCAAATAATTCAGGTCTTGCCTGACAGCTTGGGGCTAGTTTATCTTATGTTGTTGGGTCTGCTGGCACCATATGAAGTATCTAAGAGAAGTGTCTAAGCAGAAGGTGGATCCCTTGTAGGAAGAGGAGCTGCTGCCCTCTATAAAAGGGACAAGCCAGAAAGGACTCCAAAAAGCAGATGGAGACAAAGCCTGTCCTGAACAGGAAGAATGCCTTTCTTTGGAGGCAATCTCCTTCAGTCCTGGGGATGAGAAAATGCACGTGCTCCAGTGAAGCGGCTCTGCTGGTGTGAGGAGTCTCTTTTCTATAGGCAGAAACCATTGGGAAGGTGGTAGGAAGGCAGACCTTGTCCCAGCAACCCTGGTTTGGCAATGGCATGTTCCACCCCTTCAGGGAAAGGTAGATGTGAGGAAATAAGTGCAAGAAGGTATAGCAGAGAGGACCCAGTAAGAATAAGCCCTTTCTTAAGTTATTGTAAATCTCATTATTTCTGGCCTTGAAGGGCAACTTGCATTACGTGTTTCTGGGAGGTTTGACAGTGGTATAATTTTATACACACTGTGCCTGAGGGTGTAGGGCATGAAGTCCATGGGCTCCGGAGTAGCTTTTCTTTCCTATAGCCTCTGTCAGATGAAGGGTGTTTTGGGGGTATTGTCACACTGACTTATTTCTAAAAGCAAATCTCTGTTCAGGGCGCAAAAGTAGCTCAGAGCCTTACATAAAAGCAATGTGGAAAGGTGATTTCTGAAAGCCCTCCTGCTCACTGATACAGAAACAGTCTCTGTAACAACACCTTTATGCCAAATTTAACTGTGATAGCCCCCTTCCCTCCAGCCTGCCCCTTTCCCTACATTTTGGGCTGTTTTGCTGGCACACAGCAGGCCTATGGGTGTGTTTGCAATTACAGAGGGTGAAACAGGAACAGCTCTGCCTTATCTCCCTGGTTTCCCAATGTCACTAAGCGCATTTTATTTTGAGATTCCTGATGGTGCTTGGCAAAGATAAACAAAAATCTTCCATCAGGAAACCTGGGAGCTATTTCCACAGGAAGCTTCAAATCACTAAAGTAAATAAAACCCTTTTACATTATTCCCAGCCATGTTATTTAGCTAGCCTGAGCCTGTAACAATTGGTGAGAGGTGTCATATATTAGGGGGCTCGTAGACTTTAAACAAATGATTCTCTAAGAATCCTGTGCATTTTGCTTTTGTCCCTGGATTTATTCAGAAAATAGTCTTTCTTCAGAGAAGACACATCTAGGAAGAGCTCCAGACCTGACAACATGGAAGTAGTTGCAACTATATTATTCTGTTGGCACGCTATCCTTTTACGTTAAAAATAGTTCATTTGCCTCAGTCCCAGAGGATCTTCAGTTTCATCTTAAGAGTTTTGCTTGGCTCTCCTTAGTTTTTACTGAGTACTGGCATCTGTGAAAGCCAAAAATTAGCAGTATTTCAGACCCTGTACCCTGGCTTTTCCAACACATATCAGAACAGTTTGAGATGTACTGTGAGTAAGACGCAGCAATTTCTTTCACCCAAATGCTTACCCATGATCAGAACTTTGGACCCTTGATTGGTTTTAAGTGTGTACGAATTCAATGCTTTTTAACAGGATCAAGCATAGGATTCACTTAATCTAACTTAAGCCTTAAAGTTAGGTATCTACACCTAAGCTGGTCATGTAGAATCTCTTCATAACTAAGCGTGATGGATCAGGACCTCTGGAATTTGACTCATCGGGAGGCGATGGGTTGCATTGCCCTCTGGAGGTGCCTGTGTCACTCCATGGGCTGTAAATTTTGCCCATACACAAAACAACTATATTCAAGTAGATGTCTACATTTTGATGGCTTAGGCTAAATATGCTGTACCCCATGTAAGGAAAGGTTTCATTTTAGTAGCACTTCCAGTCAACATGTTCTTAACTGAGATCAGAACCCGGCATCATGCACTCTTACATACCAAAAGGATGCTGATGATAGTCACTCATAGATGAGTTCACTAAATTTAAAGATTTTCTTATAGTTTCTTTTGCTGGACAGAGGAAAAAAGGGGATCCCAATGAAATGTAAGAGGAACAAGTCAACACAGGCTTTAATATCCAATCTAATATATTAGTGTCACTGCCTCCATTAGATTGATCTTTGGACTACACACCTGAACTACAGCTGATGACAGGCACACACATTGCTGCCACTGCAAGGGCACAATAAGTTCAACCAACAGAAATCAGGCGTCTCCTTGGAAGTCATCTACAGTCAGAGGAAATTTCAATCCAGGACTTGCAGGAGCTCATTTACCCTGTGTTTAACACTCAGGGCTAAGTGTTGAAAAGAGGATATTAAGGGGAGCAACTGGTGCCAGGCCTTCAACAGGCAGAACTTTGTTTGAAAAGCAGCAGTGAGCAGGTCATGTTCATGGTCCCCCTGGGAAGGCAAGACAGCTCAGTTTGCATTGTGGGCATTTAGGGAGAAGGTTTCTGATGGATTGGTCAACCAATGAAAGAGGTTACTGAAACAAGATGTGGGATATTATGCACTGGAGATCTACTCTTTATGTGTCCCTGCTGACGTGACATTGAACCCGAAGTGACATTGGTAAGCCTAGAATGGAATGAAAGTTGGCATTGAGCTGTTCATGCTCTAAGAGACAAGAAAAGAAGGCATAACTCTCCCTTATGAAAGACAAAACGATTCTTAACATTTTGAGACAAGTTCACAGCCAAGTGCCGTAGCAATTAGCAGTGAAAGAACAATTGAAAATGGCCAAAGTCAATGTCACTTGACTGAGAAGAAGGAAATGACTTTATCAGAATATTGGCTACAAATAAACCAAGAGGGGTTGCACTCTAGGAGTAAAACTTGGAAGTGCTTTCTCTCAGGAACTTGCTTCTACTTTCACTGAGGTCAGTGGCATAACTGTCCCTTACTGGAGGGATGAGCCCCAGGTAGATGTGGCCGTGAGGCAGCTGGCACCACCACAGGTCTGTGCCGCTCCCCAGGTGAAGGAAGCTGCAGTAACCTTACAATGAACTGCAAACATGACTTTCTCAAGTACGACTCTTTACGTTGTTGGCTAAATTATTCCTGCCTGAACTATCTGCTATGAAAAATCCTCGTGAGAACTTATGTCATATTTACACTTAGTAAATGGTTAGTGCAACAATCCATGATTTCTCTCAGGTGGAAATATTGTTCACATATGTTTAAAGCCAAGCAGCCTGAATAGAGTGATCTTCATCCTAGTGCTGCCTACACACAGCCGACCAACCAGGCTAGAGGGTACTGTTTCCGCTTTCCTCTTGGGTGGCTGACACACCTTAAATGCATGGAGGGTAAATACCTCTGTTCCAAGGGAAATCTCAGGCGTGTGATCACAGATTCAGTAATTTCTCAGGATTTGAAGCATTTTTAAGAATTAGACATAATTTGTCTGAATACTTACGAATAACAAGAAAACAATATAACCAAGCATGATGAGCTGCTGTATTTTTCTACAGTTATCTTGAGATTCATTTCTCTCATGCAGTTCACAAGCTGGAGCTGAGATCAGAATTTTCCTCCTTTTTCATAGTCCCACTGTGCTGTCTTTAAATAATTCTGCTTTTGGTACCTTGCCCCAGTCTGTCTTAACTTGGCATAACATTTATACAAACTCATTACTTCCAAGAGTCACTTCAGTTTACACCAACTGATGTCTGAGCCCAAGTGTCTCATAGCTGCAAGACAAATTGTAAGAATAGCTGGAGCCTAGCATATGAAAGGAAAGATTAGAGACTTCAGCAGGAAGACAACAACATTGATCAGTTCAAAGGCTTCCTGATAAAGGGGAAAATATACGCCGTGTTAATTTTGGCTCATTCATTTCATATAAACTAAAAAGTGTTCTTGATTTTTGACAGATGTACCAAATGGATTCCATATTAGTTTGGAAAAAATGCCCATTGAAGGAGAGAATTTGATATTGTCCTGTTCAGCCAACAAATTCCTGTACAAAGACATTGCTTGGATTTTACCGAGGACGGTCAACAATCAAACGAAAGCAAAAAGGTCTCTCAACAAGGAGTACTCCATCACCCTCACTCTGACCATCAAGAACGTTTCCCTGGCACACTCAGGCACCTATGCCTGCCGAGCAAGGAACATATACACGGGGAAAGAAGTGCTTCAAAAGAAAGACGTTACAATCAGAGGTGAGCACTGCAACAAAAAGGCTGTTTACTCTCGGATCCTCAAATATAAAAGCACAAGGAATGATTGTACAACACAAAGCAATGTAAAACATTAAAGGACTCATTAAACAGTAACAGGTGTCTCATATCATCTTGATTTTTTATTACTGTTGCTACCTTTCAGGCCCTGAGGTGGTGCACATTCCCCCATGGGTTGGACGTAGGAGGAATAGCAAACAAAATTGTAACGCGTGAGCTTCCAGTTGAGTTCAGACGGGTGTTTTCTGCTTTGACAAGGCACGTGGAAGCTGGGGTTTGGAAGATCCCCTGTGCTACATTTTGCATGTTGTTATTTTTTCTCTTGCTGTCTCCTACTGAGCAATAAGGAAAACTTTGGATCAATCTTTTCTTCCACTTTGATATCGGCCTCATCAAAAGTGTCAAAGCTGAATAAACTGATTAACTTTAAAAACTGCTGTTTTCAGTCAACAATGGACATTTAATAAGTTAACTTGAATGTGCAGAATGAGCACAATTCAGTTTGAGATTGACTGGACTACATATTTTTTATTTTAATCCGATCTTGATGGACTTATAAATATTACCTGCTGAGCAAGTTCTAATGCTTATTTATTTGAAATTATTTTCTACACTAAAGTACATTAATCTTAAAAAGTATCTTCTAAAAGAAGTATGCAGGGAAGAAATAAAAATGTTGATATAATGCACAGACCTATCATATCATTTATAATAATGATGATTTTAAAACTGACAGACGTGAACCATGTTTCTCCAAATAAATCCAGGTAGACTTCCGGTTGCTGTGTTGGTCAATTTTTAAAGTCAGTTCTGCACTAATGTAAAAAGCTACTGATAAAAGTGTGAGTATTGCTCCTGGCCTGAAGATTCAGGAATCTGTAATGTTGTAATTATTTTATTAAATGAGAAATATTACACTAACACGACTGACAAGGTTGCAGCCAGCACAGTGAGTTGTTTAATATGTTTTTCAAAATACAAACTCAAAATTGAAGCCATTAAAAATATTCACTGCTTTTGGTATGCAAATGACAATTGGATTTATTATGGGGATTCAGAACCAGCCAAACTGCTGAAGGAGAATTAAGGGCAACCTAAGACTTCTTTGTGAGCGTTCCCCCTTTTTTTTCCTTCGTCATGATTTTGCTATGAGATGTTTCTGTGTATTATAAATTCTGTATAAGGAAGAAGTTACTATTTTTAATAGATCTGATAACTTTATTTTTTTACAATACATAGCTTTTATTATTTTTGGTTACATTTATGATTGATCATTTATATAGCATTTACATACACCATAACAAAACAGACCGTAGTGACCAAAATAGCTACAGCAAAGGAACAAAGTGGCTGTGCTTTTAAAATAGAGGGTGACAACATGACAGTTTCTTGTGCTTGGGAACTCACCAGACTATTTCCTCCTTTAGGTATCGAGACTTTGTCCCACGGCTAAACTTGTCTTTCACGTGGGAATTGCTTTTGTCAAGTGTGAAAGGGTAAACAATAGCATTTCCCCATAATGCCAGTTTCATGGAGCCTAAAATGCTTAGAAAACAATTGATAACCTGGAAGTTGTCAGAGTAAAGAAAAGAATAATCATTTATATCTTGAAATGTCACCTATAGCCTGCTCGTATACAGTAGCTCTTTTGTTCATTATTAGTGTGATGGCTTCCAGAAACAATGTGTTCTTGCAAAGGGATCTGGCGCTCTTTTTTTTCTAAACCATGCCTAAAAAGCAAGCAGAATCATTGGTGACTGCTTAAAAATGGGACAAGTGCACTCTTTAGCATTTGCAAGTCTTCAGAGGAATTACAATGCAGAATCCCCCTTTTTAGGAGGCTATTTTGTGAAAAGACATTTGATGGCAAGGTGGGTGGTGATGACAGGACATTATGAATTTTCCATGGCCTTTGGAGCCGGATCGTGATAACTTGTAGCAGCCAGTTGCCAGGCAATATGCGTTTGGGTCAAAAAAAAGATATGTGGTGATTAGAGTGTCCTCTGTGAAATTGTTGTGAATTTGTGTATCACTGGTGGGTGGACGTCCTACCAGCCTGGTGTCAAACAGTGCTCGGAGGGCCACGCTGTGCAAGGGTGTTGTAACATCCTGATGTGGCTGCCCGTGTTGGGAGGCACAGAGAAACCTCACTGGAAATGTTTGAGGAAAGCAGTTCTTGGTGGCCAGATAAAAACTACTGATGTCACTTTTGATGTCCTCAGATGACTGGAGAATCTCATTGGTTTGGGGAGTTTCTCTGTTGTGTAATATATTATTTAGGGAGAAAGGTGTGAATTATATTTCTTTTTTTTTTAAGTGTTAAAATGAAAGCTTGTATTTATATTTTTGTACTGATTAATAAAAATAAGTGAACAGACAACATAATCATAACAAAGGGCAAAAATGGACGGAATGCAAAAGTAAACCCCCAAATGAATAAACTGTAATGTTTTCTCCTTGTTTGCCATTGTTTGCTTTTGGAAATGCAAATTTACCTTCCTTACCGCCCCGGGTTGGCTGAGTGCTCTGACACCAGCAGCCCCTTCTCCCCTTTGTGACCCCCCTGTCACTCCCCTGGGCCAAACTCTGTCTACAATGAAGTTCCTCGGTGTGACTGAGAGCAGAGTTTGGCCCGGCAAGGCAGTATTTGCAGCCAGGCGCGAGGGCTGGGGATGAGCCCGGGGGGCTGCCCTGGGTGCTCAGCCCTGCACTGTGCATGCTGGTAGCCAGGGCAGTCCCTCAGCTTCGGGGTTAGCGGAGCGGGGCGTTGGAAACCGCCCCTCCTGGCTTCACTGCAAAAATGAATGGGAGAAAACTCAGGTTGACCAAGTCCTTGAAAAATCAGCTGATTGCAGCAGGGAAATTATTGAAAGTATGTGAATGGTGACTTAAGTTTTAAGCAAAAAAGTTTTTCTTAATATGACAACCCATCTTTAGTGTATGGCTATAAACAAATTAAAATTAATCACAAATAACTCACAGAACGTGTGATTTGCCTTTGTTGTGTCATCTTGTCCACCTTCATTTTGCATGTCTGGGCTGGGGTGTCCATCAGGGACTGCTGATAAATGTGAACTGTGGAGCTCTTCTCAGCGTGCGTACGCGGACATGCATCAGATGGTGCCTCTTTGTAGACAGTGTGGTGAAAAATGAGAACTGTGCAAAAATCAAGGCAAGGTATCAATAAGAAGAGGGCAGTCTTCTTGGCTGCAAGGCAAATATTGTTGACCATGTCATTGTGTAGGTATGTGATGAAGAATTTACTTTACAGCCTCTCTCATGAGCATTACTGTTTGGGAAGAGAGACCAAATTGTCTACTACATTGTAAACAAAAAATAACATCGCCTGTGGAAATTACAGACTTGCAGCTCAGAAAAGCCCAAACTGGTCATTGCAGGGTTGTGACTATGCTGGAATTAATTTCAAGGGGTAAGAGTATAGCAAAGATAGCCTACTTTAAAAGTGCTTTTAGTGCTACAGGGTTCATGCATGCTGCATAACCTGGTGGTACATAGGTGCTTAATTTTTCTGGAGAGTTTTTATTTACAGCTGGTAACAGAATGATTGTGAAGATGGAAATGTCTGATAGTTTTTCTGAAAGGATAGAGAATAATATTCCAAACACAGAATGTCAGAAACTCAGCTGATACTATACTTAAACGTGGTGTATCTGTATCTATTGCAGTCTAAAAGAAAATATTTGCGAAGAGTTGGTTTCTGCTTTGTTTTGTTTTGTTTCATATTTTGTAATGTGTGACTTACTATGTTAGTAGCTGCTGATCCTGGCAGTGTCCTTGAAGGGAAAGATTGCAAATAATTGGTTCTTGCAAGACCAGGGAATTTGAGGGAATCTGCAGAGTATCTGCATCTGTGAGATTGCTCAGGAGCTCCCTGGATTCTCCATCACTGCTTTAAAGAGACCAAAATACCAAAAAAGATGACGTGAGAGTTGCAAATGTGACGGAAAGATGTTGTCATATAATGTGTATAAATGTTGCAAATACCTTGATCTTTGTCAGAACAGCCTTCGGCTCTGTATGAAATGGGAGAAAGAGTGGCAAAGGGTTGAAAAATGGATGAGAAAGATTCGTTGTTTTGCTTCTTTCAGGGATGCCTTTAACATGATGTTTCTAGTCTGTTTTTTAAATGCCCTTCTGGGAGGCCCTTGAGCAGAAGCAGAACAGATGAGATGCGCTTCCAATACTCATTGTCACTGACTGTCATGGAAATGTGTTTTATTACATTGCGTTCGCATGAATGTCGGTAGATAAAAGTAAAACAGGAGCAGTGTTGCTATGCTGTGCGGCCTGCTAACACTCAGCTTCGGCTCCTGCCATCAGGGTTTTCAGTGTCTGTGGGATGCCAGAGGACGCGGGTACACTTCTCACCAATGCAGTTTTGGCAGGCGGGCTGTGGTGTGGTTTGGCCAGGCCTTGTTGCGTTCAGCAAAATATGTGAAATGCAAGAGTGGAAGAATTTATGAAGATTTTGGGACATGTAAGACAATGCTTTTGTGCTTATGGTTTCTGGTTTTAGATGATGTGAGTTTACTGAATATGATTTGTAAGAGTACTCTTTAAAGTAAGTAAATGGTAAAAGTCACATTCACGGGTATTCTGGTGTACAGAGCTGCATGGTGCTATCAGTGACGCAGAGATATTCTGCTACAAGGGTGTCCTGCTAATTGTTAAAAACTTTGGTGTCAGTTTGTTTCTCTTGATGCAAAACTCTGAGCTTTCATAGAAACTCATTGCTTTCGATAAACAAATGTGGCTGGTAATGGAACTGAGGAAAACTTTTAAACAATGTCATCATTGGGTCTTCATTGGTCATCATAACCTGCTGTCGCTGAGTAACGGGAGTACTCTGTACACACCAAACACTCTTAAGCAAACTGGAATGGTAAATAAAATCTATGAACTTGGCAGAACAGCCATAGCAATCTCTAACATCAGTAAAATGCTGGTGAGAAAGATAATTAAACACCCACAGTTACAAGAATGTAAAACGGAGGTGTTATTTTGTCTTGTAGCTCAAGAGGCACCAGCCTTGCTGCGGCACCTTACGGATCAGACAGTGAACACCAGTAACTCTGCCATGTTGGAGTGCCAGGTTCGTGGCATCCCTGAGCCCCAGATATCCTGGTTTAAAAACCATGAGGAAATACAGCAAGAACCAGGTGAGAGCTCTGTGTACTCGCCTACCATTTACAGCCTTTTTATTTACCCATCTGCCTTTGGTTGCCATTTGCAGAGCTATTGGCATCGGTACCTGGACGTAAGGAAGGAGTATTGCCCGGGCATTACAGGCAGGCAGCAGCATGGGTGCTCCAGGTTATTCTGTCTCACTCCAAGACCTCATCCAGGCTGGGCGTGTAGACACAACAGGTCTCTATGGTGGAGTCAGTGGAGAAAGTATAGCTCTCAATTTGCATCTTAGAAGAGTCATCTCCAGAGAAGCATATTTCTCTCCATTTACTATAGAGGGAGCCTAACGATCAGGTGTCTTGCCCGGCGTATAACTAGGCAGGAGAAAACCAAGCTTGCGTGATGTGTGTAGGAGTACCAGGGTGAGTCTGTGGTCAGGCATGCAAAGTCTGTTCTAGATTCACAACCTAGCCACCAGACTAAATCCATACCTGGGGTGTCCAAAACTGAAATGCATCTGCTGGCAGCAGAGGAATCCAGGTCTCACGCAGCAGAAAGAAACAGCTTCCCAGGTGTCATCCTGCAGCTACAGGAAAAATGTGGGAGATGTTTACTGCTGTGTCTGGTGTGTGGCTTCAAAGACCAGCTAAGACTACATGTCCAGCTCTGCTGGCACCACAGTCACAGAAGTGTTCCTTGGAGATTTCAGGTGGAGATGAATGATGGGGGAAAAGGCAAAACCTTTCTCATGGGAATTCATCCACATTCCGGTTAGAAGCACACAATGAGCTAGTGTTACAGGCTCAGCAAAAATTTACAAGGAGGTCTGGTCTGTAGGAACTTGAATCTTAAGTGTAGTCTTCAATAACAACATTTTAGAAACTTTGTGCTTAAGGTTCTGTCCTGCCTTATTGGAAATTACTATAGCATGAATAAAGGCAACTGGGAAAAACTCTGAGGAATTCACCAAGTGAATTATAAGCCCCTGCAGACTTACAGCCCAGGCACTGAACTTAATCTAGAACCAGATTCCATGAAGCTTTACAGTGACCACGTCATTGTAATGTGCATTATTAACACTATCTTCTAAAATGAATGTTATGTGTCTAACTCAGGTGTGATGCAACCCATAAAGTTAGGAGCCGGGAAGATATCTCTAGAGGGTACATCAGAGCACTTTAGTTAGGTGCCTGAAATAGCTGGTGGGAATACATTTTGATGGGACAGTAGTTCTGATGGAGCCAAACACACAAGTGCGTACTTGACTGCACATTTTCTGGCTATACGGTGCCTTAGAGACAGTCCTGAGGCCAAATCTGCTCCCTGCCTCTTCCTCACTTGCTGGAGCATTGCCCAGGCTGGCTTCTGGGTTGACCTAGCTGGAATAAACAAGATGTTGAAAACTTCAGGTAACTCCTGTGTTTTAGGGTACACCTCATGGGACCTCTCTTTGCAGTAGCTGGGGTCCTTCTGTGAAGAGGCCCGTTGTTCCATGCCACATGGGCAAGTGAGGTTTGGAGCGAGTCTGCTGCCCATAAGGCCAGTGTGGATGCACGGAGCTGCGTCTTGGAAGGGCTCTAAGCTTGAGCTGCTTCTGGGGCAGATGTACACCTGCAAGTGCAGTAATCAGACCACTCATTTTCCGAAAGCTGGAGACATGCTGAAGAACTCACCTGGATGAAAGTTTAGGCACAGCACTAAACAATATACACAGTACCAAGCGCTCCCGAGATCACTCCTTTAGGCTGAGATTTTTCACTCACACAATTGCTTTGTAAACACTGATTTCCAAAAGATTCCCAAACCATCCCAGTATATTTGGCTTTCCTGCAGATAACTTTGTGCTGTGCAGTCAGTGGCTCAGATTTCTTTTGAGAAGAACTTGAAGCAGATATTATTACACAAGGGCCTGTTTTTGTTTATATCCTGGCTCCCTCTCATTGCAAAATATTTCATTTCACAGGAATAATTTTAGGGCCCGGAAGCCGAATGCTGTTTATTGAAAGAGTAAAAGAGGAGGATGAAGGACTTTACCAGTGTATAGCCACCAACTTAAAAGGGTCCGTGGAGAGTGCGGCGTATGTCACGGTACAAGGTAAAGCACGACATTAAATGGGAAGAGCAAGCTTGCCAGGGTGATGTTCCTGCTCAGGCTGGAAGGGCGGGGGGATGACTTGGGGCTCATGTGGTGATCTCTGAAGGCAGCAATTTGAAGCAAGTCCTAGCAAGGGAAACATACCAGGTTGGAAAGGAAGCTTAGCAGGAAATGCTAACTCAGAGCGTGTTTACACTGACCTAAAAAGAAGAATTGCTTCAACACAACAAAGATCAGGTCAGGGTAGAAGACAAATGTAAATTTAGTATCTTCAAAACAAACAAAAACCAGAATAAGGAACACTCTCCTACCCACTCATTTTCCTATTTCAAGTTACTTCCATAGAAATTAGAGGCCTGGGATATTTTCATTTGTTTATTTTCAATGTAAAGTGAACTGCCAAATTGGACTAGAAGATTTTAGCCTAGCGATAGCTACACATGCATTTTTCAAAAGTACTTGTAAGAAGTAGGTATGATCTAGTTATTTCTGTAACCATTGCTTGAGTTATTTTGCTATTCATTTAAATGTCCAGCGTTGTTCTGCCTTCTGCCAAGCTTGACTTGGGCCTGTGGCAGTGACTTCTATCAAGTAATTTTACATTGCATAGAAATAAAGTTTATTCAGTGACTTTTCAGTTTCATTGAATACCCTTTTGGTTCACCTATTGTGAGATAAGAGAAGTAGGTTGACATACTCCATGTAAGTCAGTGCCATGTATGAATTGAATTTGACATAACCTATCTTACTGATCTCGTGTTAAGTTAAAGTCCTAAATGCATTTAGTTTCTCTTCATAGAAGACAATTTGACTACCACCAGGTCTCTCAGGCAGGGATTATGTCTTTGTGGAGGTTCTCATGCTAATTGTATGCTAAATGTATCTGAATACTACTGAGTATTTAGATACTACCCTACAGCAGAAGACAATTACAGCTACTAAATCAGTATTGATTTTCTGCCATGAGTGTGTTAGTAGTCTCAGTTAATGGTGATCATTTGTGATACAATGATGTTTTTGCTTTAAAAGGTGAGGGATAAGTATATGTACCTGTGGGCTTGCCTAACTTGTTCAATCAAGGAGTTAAAAACACCTACCTCCTTATGGATAATGCTAAGGTTTTTACAACTGCTGTAATAGCTAAACTCACCCTACTAATTGATAGTCCTGGACAATGTAATTCATTATTGTATTGATTTTTAACATCATTGTAGCTTGGCTATTTATTACAACCACAAGCATTTTCTGTCAGATGGCTTTGAGGAAGTCATATCTCCTAGTGCATGGCCCAGAGGAGAGCAAAGAGAGCAGCCAGGAAGGCTGCTTCTCTGGTTTTGTGTCCTGAGGGACCACTGGCAATGTTCATATGTGACTCCTATGGGAGCTCTTAAATAAGCAGGAGATGAAAGACTACCATATTAAAATTATCGGTTTGAGACTGGATGAGCAAAAGAGAGAGAATTTGTCTTACCTACTATGATCAAAGAAAATGTCTTTCCACCGTTTCTCTTCCTACCACATGAAGGGACGTCACTGGAGGTTTTTTCACTCATTCCTACGCTGATCTGGAGTATCTGTCCCTCTCCCAGGGAATAGCAGCCTTTCACTCCATCCCTGAGCCTGGAGGGATGAAACCAGGGCTTAAACATGGGGCTCTCTTTAAGCTTTGCCACTTGCTTGTCTTTCTGAGAAATACAGACCCTGCGACTGCTGCTGTGAGCACCAAAGCTTTCCCTCCGTCCCAGCAGCTCTCGGAACGTGGGGCTGCAGATCAAAGGGAGTGGAGCAACGCCTCATGTCGATGGCCGCGTTTAGCAGATTGGAAGAGTAGTTTGTGAATGAGTCAGGAAGGAAACTGTCTGCTCTCTTTATTTCCTCTGAAAAAACATTCTTATACTCACAGATAAAACAATGTGTTATTTTTGTACCCAAGATGGATGAATGGATGGTGGAATCAAAGGGACATCTTTAAATAATCGCAGCCCATGTTTGGTTTGGAAGCCGTGCTTGCTGGGCTGTCTGAGGAGGAGAGGAGCCGCGTTTGTGGACATGTCAGAGCAAACTGTCCGCTTGCTCTTGGCTGAGGAACTGAAGAGGCAGTGAATCTGCAAGAACAGAACGGGAACAGCAAACGGCTGCCAGAGCACCCAGCAGATGGAGAGGAGCGTGTCCCTAAAAGCCTGGAGACACAAGCTGCTGGGCACAGGGGGAACACAGGCTGTCTTGGGCAGTTGTCCTTTGGGGGGTCACCCTGCTCGCAGAGTGGATGACTTGCCATGAAAGCCTTGCCCTGGTTCTCCTCCTGGGGACCCTCACACACCCCCTCAGTGGCAACCAGCGATACAGATAGTTGCAGAGGTGCTGCACCGTTTGAAGGGGATGTGTTGACCAAGGAAGGAGCATCTTTTACAGCACATGCTCGCTGAAATCTGGATGTATAACAAGCAAATGAATACAGCAACATGCTCTGTCTTAAAGCTGATGCTTGATAAGTTAACGTGATCCCTTCTGATGAAAAGGAAAGCATTGCATTTATTAAGCATTCACTGAACTATTCCAACACTATGAAAATGGTGTTTGCTTTTTAAATAACTGCCTGGTTTTCTAACTGTGTACCTTTCTGACTTTGTATCTCAAAAAGTTGTTGTGCCTTTTGAGTCACTCTGACTCTGCAGTCATCAGGAATGTTTCCATGAAGTTTAACTGGAATTTCTGCGGCTACAGAATGAGGTTCAGCCTGGGTTATGTGGGTGACTGTAAGAGAAAACTTGAACATCAGGGGACACTTAGACTCACGTTACCTCAGAGGACCACCAAAGGGGGTTGGAAGGGAGTCCTGGAGGTCTCTAGTTCAACCTCAGCTCAAACCAGGATCATCACCAACACTACATACAGTCAGTGATGGCTTTGTCTGGCCAGGTCATGAAAACCTCCAAGGATGGAAATTCCTCAGCATCTCTGAGCACCCATCCCAGTGCTGCACTGCTATGATCATGGGATCACACAGATTAAGCAGGGTAGATCACATTGGTGTAGGCCTGAAGGATGTTTTGGGTGCCAGCAGAGTGGTGTTGGTGCCCCAGGCATTGCTTTTTCCCTGACTGACACCTGACACAGAGCCACACCTCGATGTTTAGAGCTGAAACCCTAATGACAGAGCCCATGCCAGCCCAAGGCTTGAGCTTATGCCTGGGGGGGTCCGTGCATTAGTCCAGGCTCTCATCCCCATACGCCTGCATGGTCCTGGTGGCTCCTGTCACTGCTGGGAGAGAGAAGCTGCTGCTGGTGGCACTTCTTCACTCGCACCCTCCTCACCCCTCTGCAGCACTACAGATACGTGGGATGGTGCGGGGGGGGCTTTCAGAGGGGCTCTGGGGCAGGAAGGGGGGCTGCTGCTTGCCGCAGCAAGTCAGGCAGATGGGGCAGAGCTGCACACAGGGGAAAGTCTGTGTCTAATGAGGTGGCTGGTGGGTAAAGGTTTGGGAGGGGTGTAAGGGGGAGCCAGAAAACTTGGGCTATGGGGCAGAGAGAGGGATTTAGTCCTGCTTTGCAGTCTCTCCAAACTCTGCTAATCCTAAACCCTCTTCTGAGTGTTCCTGCCTGTTCTGCCTCAAACCAAACCTTTTCCTACCCAGCTGAGAGGCACTCAGCCAGCTCTGGCTGCAAAGCTGTTAGCAAGACTAGGAACCTGGCATTTGATAACTCAGCCCATCCCCAGCCTGGAGAAATGCTTTCTGGTTGCCTAAATTTGCTCGGACGTTTCTAAGACAGCACCTTCATGCCTCTTCGCTGGCTCCTGGGCAGCATACAGTAGCAGTTAGGGAGTTGCTGCCTTCTACCCCAGGACTGGCCATACTGTGCCTCATATGTTTTCTGTGACCTGCCATATGGAGCAGCAGCAACAAATGAACCTTCAGCCCCTCCAGGTTTTGCTGAATAAATGTCAGAAACTAATACTCACCATCTGCACGGGTGCTGCTCAGAAGCAAGAGAAGCGTATCCATATGTAAAAGGAAAACCTGATGCCAGAGGGTATGCAAGCTGTATTAGGCTGTATCATTTATGCCATCACTATGTCCCATATCTAAATCAAGCCTTTAAAAAAGTAATTGTGAAAAATTAAGTCGTGGTATTTTTGAGAAATAGATACTTTATATCTCCATTTGTAGTTGCAGTCATATTTTTCTTCAATGAGCTTTATTCTCAAAGCTCCAGAATACACGCCAGAGGAATCTTAGATATAGGCCACGAACACAAGCCTGTTTATCACTTTTAGAGAGGGAAGATATTATGCTAGTTAAGCTACAGCTACAGGAATCAATTCAACCTCTGAGAAAAGCTCTGTAGCCTTGTCTAAAACCCAGTAAACCCACCAGTGAGACATCAATCATCCCTTTTTCATGTGTCAGGAGTAACACCAAGCTGCCCAGGGTCTGAAATTGCTGCAAGTACAGTTGACAAAACTACCATGAAATCATGCTTAGAATTACTCCTCCTTGTCCTCTCCTCTGCTCTCTCTGGAGAGTGTATCAGAATAAGAGGCAGAGCATCAGAGGTTTTTTTTGCATTCGCTACCAATCAGATGGAAAACATATTGTGGGAAGTGTGGTATTTTGACACAATCACAAGATTTGCAAAACAGACTGCTCTGAAACCGTTTTGTGAGTGTCTAAATATCAGTCTGAAGTGAATTTTATTTTGGCTTTTTTTTTAAGATCTGTCAGTGGGCTCTAATACTCTCCAGATTTCTAATTTTCATGTTTTCTTGCTGCTCCATTTTCAGTCGTCATCATCGTTGTTTTTCCCTTTCTGTGCTTAATCTGGTCCCTGGCTTGGAGAGCTCTCCCAGCTCCCTGACAGCTGGGTTCTGTGAGGTGCTGCTGGGCAAGGAGAGGGTCCCGTGTCCCCTCAGGGAGCCTGGCCCCATGCTGCTGGTGTGACCAGCAGGAGACCTGAGGGCACAGAGCCTGCTGGGGGGCCAGTGGGTTTGGGGAGCACTAGGCCCTACATCCCGGGTTCCTGCCCAGTGCGGATGGGGCTCAAGACCCCCGTGCCACAGTTTGTATGAGCTGAGCTCACAGGTGCCAGACCAGATCCATCCAGGCCATGTGAAGGAGAGCTCATGGATTCCTGCTGGCTGCACCACAAGCCTCCAAGGGAGCCAGCAGCTCTCCCCCAGCAAGGTTTTTGGTGAAGGCTGGTGGGTTTCCAGCACAGCTGGGATGGATGGGCTCAGCCATCAGCACCCAAGAGCTCACTGAGCTGGAGCAGAGCAGGCGGAGCGCCCGAGGAAAGGCATCAAATATCCTGGACAGCAAAATTAAAGCAGCAGCACTGCAGCGTGCCCTGTGTCACACCTGGATTCACTGGTGTCTACGCCAGCACAAGACCTCCCTGGAGCTTCTCCTGCCTTTTAGCAGCAGCTCTCACACTGTGGCATTGCCCCCAGGGAAGGGCCAGCAAAGCCGTCCCCTCCGTGCAGCCCCATCCTCTCCCGACACTGCTGGGGGAGTGAGTGCTTTCAAGAACTCTGCTCCTCTTTTGGATGTGGGCTTGGCTAGATAGGTTTTGCTGTTGGGGGGATGGGGTGGGGTGTGAAACTGCATGCATAGGCCCACACACATTCTTACACAGAGAAAATTTGTCTAAAAATACCCTGCAGCTGAATTTCCACCTCAAAAGGAAATTATTATCTGACTGGCCACCCTCAACCTGGTTTGCTTCACATCCTGCATCCCAAAGAAGAGCTGACTTTTTACTGAAAAACTTAGGGGTGGATCAAATGCAATTTTGCTGTGTTCAATACAATGTCTTTGCTGGGGAGACCATTTTTTTTCCAGGCTCTGCAAGCCAGTCCAAACAAAGATTAATACCCTATTGAAAAGAAGCTGGTCCTTCCTGGTATTTTATTTTAATAGCAAATAAACATAAAGTGCCCTTGCTTTGCAGATCATTTTCTAAAATGTTTGCCACTTGATTTTCCCAGGCACATCAGAGAGGTCAAACCTGGAGCTAATAACCCTGACCTGTACCTGCGTGGCTGCGACGCTCTTTTGGCTCCTGTTGACCCTCTTCATTCGCAAGTTGAAGAGGGTAAGAACAGACAGGGAGCTCCTGGCAGCACCTGCATCTCCGTACCAGCCCTTTGCTCCTGTGTGAAAATCCTTTCCAGGCCACTGGGATTGCTGAGTTTACAAAAAAAAAAAAAAAAATCTGATTTACTTACTGCTTGCCTTTGTTCCCTGTGCAATCACCAGGGTGCTGATGGGTGCCCAGGAAACCATGACTCACAAGGCTGAGTATGAGTAAGCCAGGAAGCAAAGCCTGGGTGGGGGCAAGGCTCTGAGACTCACAAGCATTTGGGTGCCTGACTCCCACCAAAGGCATCCCCATTCCCTTAAAATCTGTGGGGGGTTTGGCATCTTAATGTCTTTGAAGAGCTGAGTGAGTGGGAATGACAGATCTTCACAGACCCCGCTGAGTTCTGGCTTGCACACAGTGTCTGCTATAATTACATCACTTCCAAAGTGATATTTTACTGAAGTAGTTCTGGTGGTGCAGCCTCTAGAGCGGATGATCCTGTATCAGCATGACAATGTGAACTGCCCCTGCAGCTGACCCTCCTTCTTGTCCAAGGCTGACTTTGATGGTTTAAAGCCCCTTTTTGCTGACAGCACCATGTCTGCATTCTGTGGTGTGTGCAGTTTAAACCACAGCAGCTTTCATGAGCAGAAAATACAGTTCCTCAGTAGGGCAGAAAAGATCTCAGAGCAACTTGCAGGAGCAGATGGATTTGAGGGAAGGGAGGTATCAGGACAATGGGGTGCACTGCAGGACATGAGATGAGGAATGGCTGTACGTCCCCTTCTCCCTCACTCCCCTCCTGGGCCCATCCCAAGAGGTACCGCAGCGCGGTGCCACGGGGATCAGCTCACAGCCACCATGGCTGAGCATGTTCTGGCTGGCCGAGCTCCATGATGATTGCTCAAGGTTGACTGTGGCCCGCCAGACCATTTTCTCTCACCCCGCATTAAGGCCTTCCCGTATCTTAGGTTTTACGCTGAGAACCTCAATTGACCGATGGGAAAGCAGGGCCAGACCTCCAAACCAGGGTGACATGGCAGCAGGCGCTCTGCCTGCCTTCCTAATGCCACAAACTTTCATAAGGAGAAATGCATGGGAGTTTGGGGCGGGGATGAGGGGAAGAAAAGCAGAGATAAGCTGAAGCTGTGGAGAAACTCGGTAGCTATAAGAGAAATTACAAAGCAAGTGGGAACAATTCTGACTGCTCACCAGTAGTGACAAAGAAATTCGTAACATGACTGCAAACCCTTGGGAAAAATATAAGTTTTAAATGTAACAAAGGGCTGCAGATTTTTTTTGTTTGTTTTATTTGTTATGATACCAGAACTTGACATTTGCTTCTTAGATTGTTAAAAGATATTAAAAATAATCATCATGCTGTAGAACAGGAGACTTTAACTAGATGATATGTGAAGGTTCCTTTCCAGATGAGCCTTTCCAGCTAGTGTTGGTCTATGTTTATCATCTCTGTGTTTCTATTACAAATCCTTACTCTCAAGGATTTGTGTCTGGAATTAGCTCTAAATCAAATTTCATATACAAATTATGTTGCCACAACAGAAAAAAATACTTACATGCTTCTCTGAGAGCATTTTTTTAAAGCCTGCCTGTTAGGCATACAGGGATAAATGATATACTTAACAATTCTTCATCATTCAAAATATTGTTTCAAATCTCTAATTGTGCCAAAGATTTGGTATTCAGTGCACCTGAATAAAGAACTGTAGGAAGCTCTCTGCACCTTCCCACTCCTTATTGTTTTTTTCTGGGATGGGTCCATTTAAAAGCTCTTCTAAAGTGACTGGTAGGAGCAGTTGGGTACACATCTCTATCAAGAAATGCTCTTTTTGGAACACCACACGCTTCTGTTTCTATCCATATCCCACCTATCCATGTCCTGTCCAGGGTCAGTGGATGGTTTGGAGACAGGCTTTAAGCCACCTGACTTTTCCCCAAGCATCAGTGCAATCCTTCTTGAGGCTAACTTTCTGCCTATTTGGGATGATGAAAGGCAACTAAAAAAGGAGATATTAGCTACTGTCATTTTAGTCTGGTTATGTTTGTAACCAAAGCATACACACCTAGTAATATCCTTCCCAAACAAATTCCTGGAAATGCATATATTAGGGACGTATTTCCAAGCTGTAGAGAGGAAAGTTGAAAGTCACAGGAGGCAGTTAAAGCAACGAAAAAAGAATATGTAGATATATCTGTGTGTTTGTATCTCTGCCCATGTTCTGTTTCCATGAGTTTAGGAAAAACAACACAGAGTCTTAGTTCAACAGATTTTTCCATAAATTCCAATGAATAGCCAGGAAATTAGAGCAAACACTAGACCTTTTCTATAGAAATGTAAGTACTCCTGTGTCAAGAAAAGTCCAGTGGATTAGAATGGCCATCGAGGTGCTCTGTAAAGGAAAACATGTTTCAAAATGGAGGGACTGCAGAGAACTTTGAGATTAGGTTCATCTTTCCTTACATTTTGCATGTGAAGCCAATAATCCATTTGCTCAGTAGAAACTCAACTTCTGGCAAATTCATTTGAAATTATGTGTTTGCGTCTGGGTGTTTATGAATTCCTCCAAACTCAAATAATTTCAGTAAATTTGTCAGAAATTATACCAAAGAAATACAAAATTCTGAAAATTTGTAAACAGTTTCTGAAATGTATAATGTCTAGTCTCCTGATGACTAGTCTTGCACAACTTCTAACCACATACGACCTATCTTTGCCGGGTATATGGAAAAAATAAACAGTGGCCATTGAACTCCATCTGTTGCATATGGCCACTTCTTGCTTTGCACAATCATGAAGGAAAGTTATTTTTATCAGCAGTGTTTAGTCATTTGCTGAAAATATTTCTCTTGACTGCGCAGAGGGCCTGTGTCATAACACCACATGTTAACACAGATCCACATGGATTTCATTGAAGAAACTGAGATGTTGCATAGCAGGAAAGCTAGAGGAAGGTGTTTCTTTTACACAAAAAGCCTTGCAATATATAAAAAAGCCAAAGGGAGCTTGACTAAACCATCTATTGGACTGTGAAACACTCAGTCCCATGGACTTCTGAATTAACTTGGAACCTGCGATCCAAACAAGATGCTGACAGATACCCTTATCCTCTTTTTCATTTTGCAATATTCTTTGTTTTCTAGCCTTATTCCTCCGAAATGAAGACCAACCATTATCTGTCCATCATAATGGATCCTGACGAAGTCCCCTTAGATGAGCAATGTGAACGTCTGCCTTATGATGCCAGCAAGTGGGAAATTGCAAGGGAAAGGCTTAAACTAGGTAATATTGGCATACATTACATTGGGTTTGCAGTGATTGAATAAGATGTACTGTAACTACAGGTAAAGAGGAGGTGGGTGTGTTTTAGACACGCAGCACAGTGTACTGCCAGGTTTGTTGTGACCTATTCCATAGTAAGTGCCATGGTCCATGACTGAATTGCAGCATTTAGGACTGACTGACTGTGTCTATCTGACTTTCCATATGCATGCTTTGACTCCAGGCAGGAAAACCAAACTAGAATCATTTAGGTTGGAAAAGACCTTGAAGGTTATCAAGTCCAACCTTTAACCTAACACTGCCAAAGTCCACCACTAAACCATCTCCCTCAGTGCCTCATCTACATGTCTTTTAGATACCTCCAGGGATGGTGACTCAACCACTTCCCTGGGCAGCCTGTTCCAGTACTTGACAAGCCTTTCAATAAAGAAATTTTTCCTAACACCCAAGCTAAACCTCCCCTGCCACAACTTGAGGACATTTCCTTTGGTCCTATCACTTGTTACCTGGGAGAAGAGACCTACCCCCACCTCGCTACAACATCCTTTCAGGTAGTTGTAGAGAGCGATAAGGTCTCCCCTCAGCTTCCTTTTCTCCAGGCTAAACAACCCCAGTTCGCTCAGCCGCTCCTCAGAAGACTTGTGCTCCAAGCCCCTCACCAGCTTCGTTGCCCTTCTCTGGACATGCTCCAGCACCTCAATGTCTTTCCTG
>VYZV01020067.1:912-31279 GCA_013401275.1 Pandion haliaetus | reverse complement strand
CCCTCTGTAGAGCCTTCCTACCCTCAAGCAGATCAACCCTCCCTCCCAACTTGGTGTCTTCTGCAAACTTACTGAGGATGCTCTCAATCCCCTCATCCAGATCATTGATAAAGCTATTGAACAGAAGTGGCCCCGGTACTGAGCCCTGGGGAACACCACTTGTGACCGGCCACCAACTGGACTTAAATCCATTCACAACCACTCTTTGGGCTCGTCCATCCAGCCTGTTTTTTACCCAGCAAAGAGTACACCCATCCAAGCCGTGAGCACCCAGTTTCTCCAGAAGAATGCTGTGGAAAACAGTGTCAAAGGCTTTACTAAAGTCCAGGTAAACAACATCCACAGCCTTTCCCTCATTCACAAAGTGGGTCACCTTGTCATAGAAGGAGAATACAGACAAGAATGCTGCACTATTTTTTGCAGACTGATTTGCTTAAAACACAACACAAAAACAGGGCAACTGAAGGCTTCCAAATCAGACCGCTGACTTGTATGCTTCTCTCTCTCTAGACTCAGGAGCCTGACCTTTGCCATTGGCTGTAATTTTTCTTCCCTTGTAACCTGGTTATGTACTCATTTGGAAAAAAGCCTATGCAGAAATGGGTCCTCACAGTCCACCCTCTACCCCTCCTTCCTTTCCTCCTCTCTCCAGCACGCTCTCCCTGTTTTCTCTCTGTGCTGCAGATTTATAAACATTCTTGTCAGTGCACCATAAAGTGCAAGAATGTGACACATGAGTCCATGCATAAATAAATAAATAAATAAATAGATAGCCATGGAAACTTTGAACCTACAGCTAGCTTGCCTACAGATGCCCCAGTGAAAGGCATGGGTTTGGGAGCATTCTGTACTTGTGTAGCCTAGTGTGGGGCTGATGAGGAGGGCAGGGACCAGATTTTGAAGTTGAGGAATCCCTCCAGAAACCACATGGATTTTAGCAAGAGGGTCAACATTGAAATATCAGTGATAAGCTCAGCCTGTTGCTATAGTGCTGTTTGTTCGTTTAGGCATGCATTACATTTGTCTTTCTTACAGCAAGGTCCAGAAAATCCCTGCATTTTAGCTAGGAGCTGTAACAGATTCCTTCTTTTCTCCAGGGATCCAGGACAGAGGGTGATTAAAACATGCATACAGTTAGGATCGCACTTAATTCACCTGCTAGAAGTCACAAGGTGACCAGCTGTGGATAAGCACAGCTGGAATAGATTGCTAGCAATCTATAATTTGCATACACAATTCTGGGAATGCTGTAACATAACCTTATGCTGGAGTGTCTTCAATCTTCAAATAGTTTTCTTACAATGATGGAGCAAGAGCCTGATGTGCAGACAATGTGATCGATGGTTTAAGCAATGCTTTATTTGTGTGTAAATCCCATGGAAAGAATCAAGCAGAAATGGAATGTAAATACCAAGGAAAAACCCACATCTTGCAGGGTTGGTGTTTGGAGTCTGGAGGTGAGGAATGATGCCCAGAGAATGAGTTAAAAGTGGAAGAACTGGTGTAAACAAATAAAGAATGCTGACAATGAATGAGAACCAGATTCAGAGAAGTTGGGTATGTGCAGTATGCTAGATTAGCTCAGTGCAAGTCCTGCTTACATGGCAGTTGGCTCAGTCTTTGAGTAACCTTGGCAGTCTCTGAGGATTAGTGTCTCACAAACACAAAATGTACTTCTATGGTTTTTACAAATATTTTTACTTAGAAACACAACCCCTTCCAGCATCAGATATGTCTGTTTTTCTCTTTCCACCTACTTATCCTCCAGGATTCATATTTATTGTAACTTTTGCAAATAAGTCTCTCCTTTCAGCCCACATCTGCTTTGCTGTGTGTTCCTCCAACACAAATGCATATAGCCCATGGCTGTGATGCAATGTTTATATAACAGGACTCTCCCTTCATCTCTAAGAGCTACAGATGTTACAGGAAATTTCGTATGGGCACCACTGAAATCAGGATAATTAACATTCAGTATAGATTACTCTGAGAGCCAAATGTCATCTTTTCATTAGGTAGAAAAACGCTAGTGCTATAAATCACTGTCAGTGTGGTCAGTGATAACATTGCAGTCCAGCCTAAGTGTGAGCTGAGCTAGCATGCATTTCTCACCTTACTCTTGGGCTTGACCTTCCTAATCTATGAGAGGTCACACACTGCTGATGCTGTGGTGCAGGACCCCAAGGGAGTGTTGCCATATGGCTCTGGCGCAATGTCAAACACGCCGGTGGTAGACGGCTTCCTGAGCCCCGCTCCCTCCTGTGCACTGCAAGCCCACAGCACGGGCACCGAGCAGAGCGCTCTCCGTTCTCCTTCACGTGCAGAGCTATCGTACATGACATAATGGAATATATGAAGCCACATGTGGGGAAAACCCAGATGACAAACTGCCACAAAGGACCTGAGAAATCAACACATCTTTGAGCCTCTGCCGTCCCACAGACCTGCAGTCTGCAAGAGCTTTTTGCTGATGCCCCAGTCCAGCAACTTACATGCTTGAAGGACCCTGCTAAAACGGGACTGAAATGGAAACCTCCTGATCCAAAACTCCTTGACTGAGGGGTATGTTCACATTAATGAGTTCTGAGTTGCCCCAAGAAACCAAAGTCAATTGCAGAAAAATGTAAGTAGAGCATTTTGCTTCCTTGGTCTGGATGCAAATGCTGCAACATTTCATACCTGAGCATTACCCCAAACATGGCCAGTGTAGCTGCTTGAAGGCTGTGACAAGTTGACTGCTCAGATGGTTGGGCAACTTAATATTCCTCTGTTTAACTGCTCCATTTAATAATTTTACGATTACTTTGTCTGTCAACACAAGGGGCTTTCGCAAGATCGATCTGTTATAGTCATAGACACAATGTACGTACTAAACTGTGGAGTTCAATCTACGCGCTGAAAAGTTAAAGCAGCCCTATTCTGCGCTAACATTTAGCATAGTACACACAATAGTGAAGCAACAAAGACTAATACATCAAGTGTTATTACAGTTTCCCGTTAAATCACAACCGTTGTTTAGAGAAGGAAGTGTGTTTCCAGTGCTCATTCTTCTTTATGAAAGGTTAGCAGCTTTGTGCAGCTTTATGAGCTAACTAACTGGTGTGTTTTCCAAGTGGTGACTAAGTAGGTTATCTCAATGTGGGAAGTGAGTTAACAGTGATGGAAACAGATTAAACCTATGGATTAAACAAAGGTACGATGGGTTTTATAGGACCTCAGCCTGCAACTTCATCTTGTAGAAACCATGACCAGTCAATACATTAAGGACTAAGAACATCAGTTCGCAAAGAAAACTGAGCCTTAGTCTTCATGTTGCTTCCCTTATACATCTGCTGAATGAAGAAGCTATATGCAGTAACTGAAAAAGGTGACTGTAGATTTTCAAAGATATACAGTGATTCACCTGTATTTGTGTGTCAAACACTAAGCCCTTCACAAACCAAGGTTCAGTCTGTTGATGCTTTTCAGCCATGTAGATTAAGTTCTTTGTGGTTTTTATTTGCTGTAAAAAATGCAACACTTTTACAGATCTAGGGGGGAAATACATTTCTGAGGTTTTCTTGGCTTAGCACATTCTACTTCATGTTTCCATTGCTTTGATAACATAAGCTATTTGCTTCTTCTGGCAGACATACCATGAATTACAGTTTAGATATAACAGGTAGTATCTATTTAATTTAGAACTGACAGCAGCTCTTTTTCTCTGCTGGTGAGTGTCTGGGTGGGATTCAGCTTTCACTTAGACATCAACAAGGTAGATGTCCAAGTGAGAGGTAGTCAAACAGATGTCCATCATAAGAAAGGGAAATTGTCCTACGGAGACGGCTACATCACATGTGCATATCTGAGAAATAAATATATGGCACATGTTACCCTTTGCTTTTGTATGAAAAGCTGGCCTTTATTTTCTGCTCTTCTCTACACCACAAAGCCTGCTGCTATACTCTTGCTAGCCACTTAGGTGCCTGCTTTCTGCTGAAGGTGAAGCACAAATACGACTTGAAAATAGTTACTTGGTAATAAAATTTATTGCTGGCTGATACGCTGACAAGATGTCTCTGCCAGCCACTTGAGAAGGGCAGAGGCAGCCAGGCCTGTCCACATGAGCGCAGTGTCAAAGAGGTAGTCAATACTCCCTGCTTCAAACACTAATAGATCATGAAGGAGGCTGTGAAGATCATAAGATTGGCACAAAATGTCATGAATGCTAGAAAAGTAATAACAGTGCCCTTGGAGTCTTATCTGTTTCTGAACATGAAGGAAGAGGAGACTCAGCTTCTACTGCTGGAGAATTTTATTAGTGCCCACTGATTAATCTCAAGAACCTCTGGGTGCTTCTCCTGGGCTCTGCTCCGCAGCAGCATGATGATGATACAGCACAAATGTCTGCCCTTGGACACCTGGAAGCATCATACCCACCATGAGCAAACCCATCATTTGTCACTCCAAGTCCCCTCTCGCTGAATCCCCCCAGACCTCATTTTGCAAATATAAAAGTCTCATTTGCACAGATTTGCAGGTTCTCACCACTCCATGATCTCAGCCTACAAGGGCTTGCTAGGGAAGAGCATCAGGGGGTTGTGCACATACTCCAGGGGTTCCGATGCAGAATTGCTGCTGCCTCCCTGGAATAAAGATAACATGAAGGCACCTTGTTTGAGAAGGAAGGATTTAATTTGCAAAACTTACCAAAGTCTGTGGCCAGCTGCACCTTAGTGTGTGTGCGAGTTTCGGAAGAGGCCCTGTGTTATTGAGGACATAACCAGCAGTGCATGGTGCAGTGTGCTCAGGAAAAGAGGAGCAAATCTGTCTCTGGCAGAGCTAGACTGAAAAAATTAGATCAGAAGCCAGTGTACCTCCACTAAATAGTTGCATTCATTTAGCATCATTTTCAATCATATCACTTATTCCCTCCGATGACTCTGCTTTCTGGCTTGTCTGCTTACTCTTAAAAAAATACAACAACAAACCAAAAAACCTAAAATACCTATATGTTGGAAATATAGATATGGGACTCATTGTAAAGCACATTTTTCAATTCACTATCTATGAAGCCATTTGCTTACAAGATATCTTTTTTACCAGAATGTATCTCTCCAATTTATTTTCTTTACAGGAAAGTCTCTTGGACACGGAGCATTTGGAAAGGTGGTACAAGCATCTGCTTTTGGAATTAAGAAATCCCCAACATGCAGAATAGTTGCTGTGAAAATGCTGAAAGGTATCTTGCTGCAAAGCTGGGCTGGAAAAAATGATGCCTCATGTAGTGTCCCACTTCTAATATGATTCTGTCGAAAGCAAGAGTGTGTGATGTTATCCCCCCACCAATAACTCTCTGAAGCCTCCAAAATGTGTCCACCAAATTTCAGCACCACCACAAGTGAAATGGCAGAAGTATGAAATAAAAATTATATTCACAGTAAAAAGGGTGATAAATAGTCACATGATACAGGAGAAAGTTTCAGATGCAGTGAGAACCTGATTGCCTAATTTTTTTGAAAATCTGGTTCTAATCCTTCAGATCCCAGAAAGAATGAAAGAGTCACTTTTGTAGGATCAGAAGGGGCAATTAGATCTCCTGCGTACCCTACCTTGTACTACTATGCTAGACTGACCCTACACTGAACATCGTAAATGAAATTTAGCTGAAGCATAAAGCATCTACCTTGATGTGAAGACAGTCGGATGGAAGCTTTCGTATTTTCCTTGGTCATTAGTTCCAATGATTAATCATCTAATCATTAAAAACAAGTGCCTTATGTCTAATTTCCATCTGCCTGACTTTCGCTTCTCATTCTAACCTTCTCCATTAGATTATGTAATGATTTTTTTTTTCATGAAGGACATTTTATTAAGCTAAACAGATTGAGCAGTTTAAATCTTGGAGTTGTTGTGCAGGTGTGTCCTCTCTGAACCGTCTGAAGGCTCATCACTCGGTGCTTAGGATGCTGACACCCAGGTTGTGTAATGGATTTGCCAGCGCTGTTCATACACCAGCGCTCTTCCCAAAGTGAAATCATCTCCCAGCTATTCACTGCCACTTTTCTCAGTGAAGCAGAAAGGACAAGGGTACTTGGGAAGTTAGCAGGCATGATGATATTCAGTCAGAGCCTGCAGCAGCCATGGCTGAATTCCCTAACCCTGAGTCCTGGTGGTATCCCTTCCTATGTATTTAGCTTTTCCTTTTTATATATCTAATGATCATAGCAGGCTTTTTTTGCATTGTCCTGGGAACTTATGCTGAATTGCTTATCTCTCTTAATTCCTGAATCCTTCTCAGTGTCATTCTCTGCCAGGACACATCCCCTATTCTGCCAGCAAGGCTTGGATCCCTGATGCTCTCAGCTGGCTCTGTTCAGGCATAGTTTGAATACATTCCTCTTACCCAGTGGCTTCTAGCTTCACAGCTGCTTACTTATCAGTTATCAGGAGAGCTGTACATGTTACTTCCAGCCCTTGGAGGGGAATGTGCAATACTTTCAGACCTACAGTCTGTCCCTGCAACACTCAACCTGAAATAGCTTCTGGTTTTTGCCAGCGATGACCTGGCAGCTGTACTCAATGTAAGGTGTGCCCTCTTGATATTGTCCTCAACAGGCTTGTCCTGCAATATAACATCAAATGCTTTCACAGGGGTTGGTACGTGCAACTGTGATATAGAATCATAGAATCATTTAGGTTGGAAAAGACCTTTAAGATCATCGAGTCCAACCACCAACCATGCCCAATAAACCATGTCCCGAAGTGCCTTGTCTACTTGCTTTTTGAATACCTCCAGGGGTGATGACTCTACCACTTCCCTGGGCAGCCTATTCCAATGCTTGACAACCCTTTCAGTAAAGAAATTTTTCCTAATATCCAATCTAAACCTCCCCTGGCGCAACTTGAGTCCATTTCCTCTCATCCTAGAGATCAAGATATCCAAGATCATCCCCAAAGAGGGAATTTGCAGCTGAGAGGGCTGCAAACCTTTCTCCTCTCTCTTGTTCCAGAAGCACCAGAAACACCCTGTTGGCCAATGCAAAATGAAAACCTACCCTGCAGCAAGCATGTCTGGAAAATGGGAGGAAACTAGAGCTTTGGTCCCTGTCCAGACCTTCTGCAGCTGTGGGCCAATAGCCATCTCTGTCGCTGGTTTCAGTGGATGGCCTGTCACCTGGGTCATTGCCTGACCCCTGGTTAACTGAGCTGTTTTGCCAACATGCAGACATACATGCTGGCAGACTGGTCTGCCAGATTCAATGTTTCTGTATGTACATCAGCTGGCTTCTTGTGCCATCCAGCACTATCAAGGCACCAGGTGTTGCTCCTGGAATAGAGGGGAGCAGATGGCAGCCACAAGAATTCTTCATGGTGGGATTCGTGTGTGTGTGTGCAGGGTAGATGCTTGTATCTGAGTTGGTCACTCAAATTCCCTTTATTGTTAGTGGTGAGAAACAACAGTTCATCCCAACCTAAGGCAGATCCCTGCATATGGTGAGCTGAGCACTTGTTTAGCTCTGCTGACTATGATGAGAGCCTATGGTGACTAGATCCTCTGTAGGTATCTTCATTATGGGCACCTAAAGTTAGGGGAGATCTGCCCCATCCCTTGTGTCCTCACTAGATTAGCCAGGAACTTTGAAGTCATTCATGGGCTTTGTCCTCACAGAGTTCCCATGAGGTGGAGGGAAAGTGTCACGACCAATATAGATGACTAGTGGGTTACTGGGTAGATGGCAAGTTTTGTGTGGGGCCACCAAGAAAATCTGTTTCCATTCAGATGCTGGAACAAAGCCCTTTGAGACCTAGCTCTAGGTTCTTTCCACTGGACTGTTCTTCTTACTCTTGGTGTCAGTAAACTGAAAAAGTCCTTTTGGGTCTACACAAAGCAATACGTTTCTTCTTGCCTTCATACCAAAATAAAATTCTGCAGAAAAAAATTTTCTCAGAGGGAATTATAAGTTTCACTCAACACTAAGTAGAATCTTTTGGGTTTAGTTGTGGGATTCTTATATCACTACTATTACTATTATTATTACTATTGATCATAACTAGTAAGGGTGTGATGCAGTCATCTAACTTAAACCAATTAAAATTTGATTCCCTGGTCTGTCTTAATACTCCAGGCTTCCTCTATACTGAAGGGAACCAGACAGGCATCAACAAGGAGTGGTTCATCTCTTCCCTACACAGATGGCTACAGCTGATGGCTTTGCTCTTGCCACTGACTCCTTGAGGCGTTCATTAGTTCAGGCTAGTACATAATCCTTTGACAGCTGAAGTCAGGTCAGCTGAAACCTACTCTAGATAGAGTTAATTATAGTCTTGAAATCCCTTTTTATTTGTTCTTTCATTTTTTGGCTTAAATGACAAAACTATTCATGTGAAAAAAAATTCTCTCAGTTCTAAATATAACCGGGTCTACTGGGAGGAAGTTGAGTGCCTAACTCTTTTTATGGGTTTTATTGCGAGTAAGAGGATGCTGAGCAGGGAGGAATAGACAAGGAACATCAACACATGAAGTACATCCAGTAATGGAAGTTATTTCAATGGAAAGTAACAAGAATTGGTAAAGCCCAGCAAGACCAATTCTTTGCCATTTCACATTGACTTTATTTTGCATTTACAGAAGGGGCCACTGCAAGCGAGTACAAAGCACTGATGACCGAGCTGAAAATCCTGATCCACATTGGTCATCATCTCAACATTGTGAATTTGTTGGGAGCTTGCACAAAAAATGGAGGTAAAAAAAACTACACTGCTCTGAAAATAGGTTTGGATCACCTCCCAATAACAGTCAGTTGGCCGTGTTGGTTTTCATCCAGAGGTCAATCTATTAACATGAAATATTTGAGCTCGTCCTGTGCTTGGTAAAAAAAAAAAAGAGGAGGAAAAAAAGAGCTTTTTAGTCATTTAATGAAGTGATTAAACTCTCTTTTAGTATTAATACGAGAAGTGTGATTTTAGGACCATGCCACTTGTTGTCCTTTATCTCGCTCACTTCACTGCTCAAGCTTAAGTTAAACATGATCTGGAAAGGCTGGGAACAAGGAATATCAACTGGTGGGCCTGAACAATGAATCACAAGGCAACTGTTGTAAAATACTTCATGATATTCCATTAAGAAAATCAAAGGGCCAGTATGAGCGCTTGTTTGTTTTAGATATGTCACCTATTTTAGTTCAACAAGTGTGTGTGGGCTGTGGGACTCCAGGCTGAACGCAGACTGCCTGAAGAGGAAATGGAGGCTCCCTTAGGACTCAGGTTCATGACCCAGCTTTCAAAAATTAGGCCCTTCCCTGATTTCCAGAAACAGTACTGTTTTGCTAACATGTCCAGTGTTCTTCAAGCAGCCTTCTACTTCATTAGGACATGTTAGTTATTCTGGACTCAAGTTATAGCTGCGGGCATGAACAACTATTCTTCTCAGAATTGACACCACCTTGTATTGCTTTACGCTTTTCATAATGCACTTTCCTTTTGCCCAGGGCCTCTGATGGTGATCGTTGAATACTGCAAGTATGGGAATTTATCAAACTACCTGAAGAGCAAGAGGAATTTTTTCTGCCCCAACAAGGTGAGGAGGCAGATGACTCTGGTAGGGTTCATCTTACCTAACGTAAGTGTTGGTAACGTAGATGTCAGTCTCTGAGCTAGTCTCCTTCTACCAAAGGAAAGAAATGTCTTTTGGGTGCAGTTCACTTGACCTATTTCAATATTTGGTGTGGGATGTGTTAATGCCAAGAAAGGACTCATTTCTCTCCCCTGACTTTGCAAGGAGACTGCTGGAAGTAATTCGCATGGAGCCATCTACAGCGAGAGGAAGTGAATCCTATCCAAAGTGTCCCCACATGCTCTCGCCCCACTGCTGACAAACCCATTCCTGGTGAGCTTGGGGTCACTTCAGAGGCTGGTGTCAGCGAAGCCAAAGGAAGTGGTTTTGCCCACTGATTTCAGTACTGCTGGGAACACAGCTGAGATAATGCCATTTACAGCTCATGTTCCAAGACACCCTAATATTCAGAGATTTGCAAATAATCTTCTTATTCTGTGAGGAGAAGGGCTATCAAGAGGAAAAGAGATTAGAGTTTTGTCCTCAAATCCCACAGCCCTCTGAATCAAATCTACAGTGTTCCTTATTACAAACCTGAACCCAAATATGCCAGTTATATCCCTGCTTGTGTATTGTCAGCGAAATTCCCCAAAGGATTAAGGGCTCTGAAGTGGGATTTAGGAGCCCGGGCCCAGAACGGCAGTCCTCAAAACCCCCAGTCAACTGTGCCAAAAACTCAGCAGCATCTCAGGGGTTTTTTGGGAGGGCTCTGCAGGAGGGCATGCTTGGCAGCGCCTCCCCCTCCAAAGGGCTTTGGCTGCGTCCCTGTTCCCAAGGCTGTCCATGTTGGACTCTGCATGAGACACAGCTGCCACCTCCCCCAACATGCGGTTGTTGGCGTAGGAGGCTCAGCAGGGAGCATGGCCGTGCAGGGTCCACCCTGGGGGCAGTCGCTCACATCCTCCCCGGTGCTCCGGCACCCTTGGGAAGGGCACCGAGGCCGGAGGGAGGGAAGGAGCCCCGGCTCTGCACCAGCACACACAGGGGAGAGAGATGGCTGAAGGACAAGAGGAAAGGGAAGAGGGGGCAAGAGCATGGCGGGGCAGCTAGGCTGCTCTCCAGGTAGCAATGGGAAAGCATTTTCCAGTGTTGCGTGTGTCCCATTAAACTGTATTTGGCCGTAACATGAAAGCTTTGAATAAAGGCAATGGGGAGGAGGAGCAGTCACTTCCAACAGCAGCTGTATTTCAAACACAAAGTGTCCTTGCTCCTCGTTGGAAGGGCTTACAGCCCCACACCAAGCATGGTGCAGGGACATAGAGGCAGGTGCCTTAAGCAGCCTGGCACAAAAAGCTGACGCTTTAGCTTGAGAGGGCTGGGACACCTGCACTGTGGGCACATCCTTCTCAACTCATCCCACTATGCTCCTTCTCTGGCTACCAGAGAGAAATAGGCCCTTTCAGATGTCTTATTTCAGGCTGAGATGAGCCACAGCGCAGCGGACGTGTCCTTCCATGGACCCTGCAAATCCTCACCCCATCAGAGGTAGCCCACCACCCAGGTTGCCCCAAAATCATGTGCTGGTGCTCCCAAGTTACCATATTTCTGCCCTCTGGGGATAGCAACCTTGGTGGAGCGCAGCCCAGTCACCAACCCCCACCTGCCTCAGTGGCACCGGACGCCCACACCCATGGGAGATGTGACTGCACGTGCCACGGACCAGCATTTTCTCCCGGCGGAAAGGCGACAGAAGTCTGATTCGGTTCCTCTCCCACCCCCTCCATCGCTCTGATGTAGCACCTCTTCTCCTCTGTTTGTTTGAAGGACTCCTCTCTGCCAGGAGAGCAAATGAAAGAGAAAAAGGATATTGAGCCAGTGGAAGGCAAAAAACAAAGGCTGGCCAGTGTCACCAGCAGCGAGAGCTTCGCGAGCTCTGGGTTCCAGGAAGATAAAAGTCTGAGTGACGTGGAGGAGGACGAGGAGGGTAGGTATTAATTTCTTCCTGTCCCTACACGGTCTGTGATATTTTTACAACATACTGTGCATCCCTGAAATTTTTTTCCTCATTTATCACCCTAATAAACATCCGTGGGAGACGCTCACAGGGTCATGTCCAGCGGGTAGAAGATTTAAAAAAAGATTATTTCCAGGGTTACTAAATCTGACAGGAAAATGTGTGATTGTTTCTTCTGACTGCTCCTTATCTTTGGGGAAATCGCAGCAGTGTCCAAAGCGCAGGGTATAAAGCAAGCACTATTTTTGTTTCCAGTGACAGTGAGTTGACCTTCGAATACTACTCTATGAAGACTGAATTTATGGGAGTAATAGGGTCAGTAAGAGAGGGGGAAAATAATTACCCTGTGAGCGATCTCAACAAAGCACATTTTCCACCTTTGCAGATGCTGGTGAGCTCTACAAGTTGCCCCTCACTATGGAGGACCTCATCTCTTACAGCTTTCAGGTGGCCAGAGGCATGGAATTCCTCTCCTCCAGAAAGGTGAGCTTTGCACTGGAGATTTTTCCCTGCAGAAGGATGGGATTCAGAGGTGAAATCACGTCTATGTTTTAGTGACACCTTCCTTGGGAGAGCTCCCAAAGGAAGAGCCATTTTCCTTTTGGCGTTATAAATATAACAGCGTGTTTATCCAAGTCTCCATAGTCCATAAACACAGGATTATGGCTGAAGGCAGTGGGTCAAGCTCATTCATTCAGGGAAGATCTTTTGGGTGTGGTGGGGTTTTTTCTTCATTTCAATATATATTAGGTAGGGAGCTCCAAATGAATCAGCGCTTTCCCTGTAAATGTCAAGGGTCTTAAAAATGTATCATTTCTGGACCTAGGAATATTTTAATTTTTTTAAAGAACTGCCACTGTTTACAGTAATTTCATGTAAACTATAGCCAATTTCCCTAAAAAAATATTAAATTGATCTCTCAAATAATAATTTTTAAAAGGATATGGGAGACAGTCAGGAAATTTGTGGGCAGGATTAAGGAAATGCAGTTTGATTGTGAAACTGTTTTGTTATAGTGCATTCATCGTGACCTGGCAGCCAGAAACATCCTTTTATCTGAGAACAATGTCGTGAAGATCTGTGATTTTGGCCTCGCAAGAGATATTTATAAGAATCCTGATTATGTGAGAAAAGGAGATGTAAGTCAAGATGCTGTTTATTTACCCAAATGTTTATAACATATCATTTCAAACTGTCCACCAAAATGTTCTGTAGCCATTCACATTTCCTGAACTTAAAAGAGCTTGAAAGCCATTACAGTTTTTATGTGAAGATGAGCTATCCAGATGCGTTGTAGATCTGGAAAGCATTTCTATCCTCAAGCATAAGGCTTGGACATGCTAACGGTTTCACAGCTCTGCCCTGTTAATACTTTAGATACTTTTTAGGCATGTTTCTTGGCTGGCTCAGCATAACCCCCTTACTCAGTAAACTTCCTTCAAGGAAACCAGTCCCTCCAAAACAAGGTGCGTGTCCCCACGCCAGGACCAAGCACCACTTGTGGTGCCTCGAGCAGCCGAGCTGGACTCGCTGCCTCCAGCACCTACTGGTTGGGTTTTGGTTTTACTTCTGCTGCAAAGAGCAGGCAGTAAGCCCCCTGCCAGGCCTGCCATGAAGGCTGGGTCAGCAAACCGTGCCTGCGCCCACTGATGCTGGAGGAATTTGGTGTGGGCGTTGGGGTCACACAGAGATTCTCCTTCTGGAGGTCTCACCCACCTGCCAGCTATTCCCTCGGCCATAAATAGCTTTCAAGACTTACAGCACTGCATACTAGCTGGGAAAAGTTGTTCATCTTACTTGGGTACTGCTCAGGAGACCCTGACAGGCTGTGCTGAGGGGACTTCAGGGGTTGCTGATACACTCCTGCAATTCAGGCTCTGAGAACATCTCCTGACACCATCACAGAATGATTTGTGCTTGGATGTAGGGTTTTCTCCCCTCTCTCTAGGATGCTGGCAAGACACCTCTGCTCTTGCATGTCCCCACATCCCCATAAAGAAAAGGCCTGGTCACTCTGGTCACAGGTTTCCAATGTCTGGTGTTTTGTGCCACACATATTTTAACAACAGACTTTTACTCCGACAATTTGTTAAGAAAGTGTCTGAATGAGTGTGGGTTTATCTTGACTGCCTGTAAGGAAATCCCACAGGTTCCTGTTTGAATGGTAATTATTTACATAACAATATATAGTTGATTCATCTATGATTAAATTCTTTTAGGCTTTGAAAATAATAGTCAGGTTTGTCCCTTTTACTCCAGGCTCGACTTCCTCTCAAGTGGATGGCTCCAGAATCCATATTTGATAAAATCTACAATACAAAAAGCGACGTGTGGTCCTATGGAGTCTTGCTGTGGGAGATATTTTCCTTGGGTATGTTAACTCTGCACCCCAGGAGCTGGCCTCAGCAGCAGGGCCTTCAGTCCGGTGAAGAAAAGTCCATCACCTTCAATAAGCTTTTGCCAGGTCTTTGATAAGGAAAGACCTAAATCAGGCAGAGGTGGGGTGTGAGGATAGCAGGGAGAACTGTGTGTATCACACCCCTATTAAATGGAAATTTTGGTGCTTGTAAGGGCTCTGAAAGCTGACTTGCCAGGCGGAAAGCCTTGATGGATAGCAGAGCTATCTGAGAACTTTACCACCTATTTCTGCCATGGGCAAAACCTAACCTTCCCTCTTTTCCCTGTTGAAACCCTCGGTAGAGATGCAGGGCAGCACAGCCAGAGCAGTCGTGGTGTTCTCTGACTGATGGTGCAAACCAGGAAAATCGGGCAAATATTTAAGTGTTTTCCTTAAATGTGGAACCCTGTGGGATAACACGGAGCTGTGGGCCTGGGTCAGCAGCTGCCAGGGACCAAAGCATCACCTCCTGTGCCACAGATAGCATTCCAGACACCGAGTGCCATGGGCTGGGTGCTGCCTCAAAAGCTTCTTATTTCTCTTGTGGGAGCGAGGGAGCTGAACATAGACAGAGGTCTCAGACTGTGTCACCCCCATTTCCAGCCTGAGACCAGGCAGTCCCCCCAGTCCAGGAGGGACTCAGCACCCCCCCTCACCCGGGCTGCTGGATGCAGCAGGCAAACAAGCATCTGCACAGATGCCACAGGATGAACTAGAGCATACAATCCAAAATTAAAANAAAAGGCAGGATACAAGATGTACACTGAGTAGAAACAACAATAACCATCAGAATAGAAGAATCTTAATTGGGTTCAACATAGAGGCTGACAAAAGAGGCGAACAGCAGAGGAAACAATACTATACAATTCTCAGGACAATCAATCATTTATTAGTTTAAATACGTGTTGCTGGTCAGCCTGCCAACTCTTGTGATTTTACGGTCAGCCTCATAATACCTGCTATTTTTTTCTTAAAGCCCCAGCTCCTTGAATCTGGCAACTGTCTGACTCTCTTAAAGGTCTTTTTTTTTTTTTTCGTTTTCCCTTTCCCTGATGGTTTTTTGTCTACAAAACAAAGACCAACAGCATGAGCAGGCTGCATCTTAAAAACACAGAAACCAGAAAAAAAAAAAGCAAATGTGCTGTGATCTGATTTAAAACCATGATTTTATTTTTTCAAAGTGGTTTTGAGCATTTGGGGTTTGTTAATACTCTGCTTACTAGAATTTGGGGTGGTCCAAACCAATGGACAGATCAGACTTGGCTTTTCTTGAGGGATACTTTTCAAGTCAAATTCACGTGTATTTTTTGCATTCAGGCCAGGTAAGCACCGCCAGTACTGCTGGGTTTGATCCTGCCCCCCACCCCCCCTCAGTCTAAGGACAGGGCTTGGAGCACCATCAGCAGCAGTTCCCTGCCTGTGGCAACTGGCAGGAGCCAGACCCTGCAGGGGGGGGACGCCCGCGGGCTCCCAGCTCTGCAGGCAGATCTGCACACCCCAAGTGTTTGAGGGGGGTTGCATAGGGCCAAGGCTAGGTCAGAGGTACCCAACTGAAGGCGTGTACGACCCTGTTCTCCCAATGTCGCCTTCAGGTGCCTCTCCTTACCCCGGAGTCCAAATAGACGAGGATTTCTGCAGCAGACTAAAGGAAGGCACGAGAATGCGAGCCCCGGAGCAAGCGACTGAGGAGATGTAAGATGCCTTTTTCTGCTTGCCTTGTGTACCGCTGCCCGACGCTGCCTTGTATCTTCTTGCTGTCGTCAGCATCTTCTTGCACCACCCCCCCCCACCCCGACCCTCGGCCCCCTGGCCCTCCCGTGGTGTAGGAGAGGGTGAGGAGACGTGGACCTGAGCAAGCAGCCCAGAGGAGGAAGGTCATTGGTTCCTCTCCAGGTTTAATATTTACTGACGTGCACATAGATAAGTGCTGGAGGAATGTGACATTATTAACATCATCTTGACTTAGGAAGCGGCAGCGGAGGCTTCCTCACAAACACTCGGGTGACAAGGGTCCACCCTTTCCCGGAGACGGTGTCTGATGGCAGAGGAAGGTGACAAGGACCCACAGCCTCCCAGCCCATGTCGCCTGTGGGGTTTGTCCAACTCCTTCCACCGCAACGTCAGCTGTTGCTCCCCGGGCCCCTGCCTTCAAGTGCAGCTTCCAGCTGCTGCTGCATGGCCAACACCTTTTTGGAGGCCTGGAGGGGTCCAAGCGAGACCCTGAGGCTGCAGCCCCTCTGCCCTGGGAGCAGGACGGAGCGCCCTGCCCGGGGAGGCACCTGCAGCACACCAAACATGCAACCCGTGGTGCAAATCATTCAGGAGCATGAACGTATCCAGGGTATTTTACCTCTGGGGCAAAATCAAGTACATGTAGGTGTCTTTGGTGCTTTTTTGAGTGTTATGTCATGACTCTAAATAGCAACACTTACCAAAAAATAGTTCTGGAAGAAGAAAAAGGATGCAAGCCAGCCATGCCTATCTGGGAGTATTAGCCACCGGCTAATTTTATTATCCTAGTGCCAGTAGATAAGAGCTTTTTTTTTTTTTTTCTCTTCCACATATTTTATTGCAGGAAGGAAAGCTTGATTCGACTAATACAAGGAAGTGACACATTCATATAAGTCATCTTAGGATGGCTTAACTTAAACATTGCCAGTTAATAGAAGTTTAATACAAAGGTTTAATGCTTAATTAGGAATAAAAAAAAGAAAGTATGACTACTTGGTTAAATTATTCCTCTGATGTGGTCTTCCCAGTGTCTTGTGGGAAGAAAGTTTTTTTCTTTTTCTGTGGAAGTTTACTCTTTTACTTTTAGTAAGAGGCCTCTGTGGTGTTGGAGAGCATCTTTGTAAAACCAGGTGGGCTCAGGAGTTAACTCTGTCCATGACAAGCTGTCAGAGACTGCGCTGCCTTGGGTCAAAGTGAGCTGTAACCCCGCCATGGGCTCACTCTGCTTTTGTCCTCACAGCTACCAAATCATGCTGGACTGCTGGCGAAGCAATCCCAACGACAGACCAAGGTTCTCCGAGCTGGTGAAAAAGCTGGGCGACCTGCTGCAAGCAAACGTCCAGCAGGTACTAACATCACAACCACTTGCTGCAACCACAGCAGGGGCGATCAGCCACACAGTCCCAGGAATAACACTTTCTTGTTTGCATTTAGGAAGGCAAAGACTACATACCCCTCAATACAGTATTTGCAACGGAAAGCGGGTTTCCCCCTGCATCTGATTCTTTGTGCAATGAAAATTTTTCTGTTACAAGCTCAAGTTGTGGAAGCACTGAAAACATCAGGTGAGATGAGCAAGATTAAGACTGAGTTTGTTGGGTATTGTAGCTTGCTGCATAGCCTGGTTTGGATCTGGATGGGCGAAAACACTCGGAGACACCCACGTGGCTTGAGTGTCCCACCAGCCACCACCGCCACGGTCCTGTTGGGCTGGGACAGCCCTTCGGGGTGTCCCTGCCCAGTGGTCCATCAGGTCACGGGGTTTGGGTGCTGTGAGAGGGGCAGCTGTGTGTGCCCCAGGGCTAGGTAACGAGGTTTGGGTGAGGTCTGGTTAACAAGTCTTTTTTGTGTAAACTATCTCGATGACAGTTAGGCAACTATTTCAGAGAAATACCCAGAGCTTACGCACTTCACACTCTCACCAAAAACTGTCCTGCTTTTCTTGTTGAACAGATACATAAACACTTTGAAAATAAAACCACCCCAGCGCATAAAGACATTTGAAGAGCTTCCCATCAAGGAAACACTGATATTTAATGTAAGTGACTCTTGGGCTAAATGGTACGCCATTCATTTATTTTTATTTGTGTGACAGATTTATACAGAGAGAATCAAGATGGGGTTTACTGCTTCATCAGCCCTACTGATAAGAGGTGGAAGATTAGCTGTGCTTTTTTTTTAGCACTCTGTGTCTGTGTTAACAATGTGTTTGCTGCACCCCAAAGCAAGGACAGTTTCAAAAGGCACCATTATATACCCGGGCACTGCAGCACCTCCAGCAGCACAGAGCTGCTGTCTCCTAGAGCTCTCTGAGTATAAATGACCAAACGAATGCTGGAAATCAGACTGAGGAGGAATTAAATCCATTGTAAACACAACTTTCTACAGTTAACACCTAATAGGATTGCATCTTCCTTTTTTCTTCAAGGATTATCAAGCAGACAGCGGGATGGTGCTGCCTCCAGAAGAACTGAAACGCTTCACGTGGACAGGCAGCAAGCAGAAACGGACACTCTTTGGGTCTGTATTTTATGTTCCCTTCTTCTCTTCATGTTTTAGAGGGCAAAGGAGGATTCAAGGACCTTGTGCTAAATCATGCCTAATGAAAGTAGCTGGGATGTCCCCAGTCCCTGCAAACACTCTTGCTGAGGTGTGTCCTGATCAGTTGAGGAAGCAGTCAGTCACCTCCTGCACCTAACCCTCCATACGCCTTTGAGGAAACAAATAACCCTCAACCCCTTCAATGCGCATCGATACAATTTATTAGCACTCTACTGATCAGCCTGATCCTCAAATTAATGCCAAGCTGGACAAGTGAGTGCCAGAGAGCACTGAACCAAGGTAGCAGTAGATAACTATAAGAAACAAGCCCTTGGTAAGGGGGAGGAGGAACGTGTGGCTGTGAAGGATTTGCAGTTGTTTCTGCAAGTCCCCAAGGGCACCCCAGCTGAGACATGGCTCCCTGTGCTTGTTTTTGCCCTTCTTTTCCATGACTCAGCTAAGTATGGCCCATTTAACACCCATGGGCTCAGGATGCTAAAGTGGCAACTTTACAATAGATGGATGTGAGAGCCTCACTTCTCTTCCTGCTTTTAAGCACTGTAATATATTGGCCACCTTCCTCCACCTAATTCCTGACAGCTGCCCAAGCAGGGAACTAAGGCTGCTCCAAGAAATACGTTGCACTGACATGAACTCTCTGTAAATGGGAAATGTTTATTTTCCAAACCCTGACGGTGTCTCAGTTCCCAGCCGCTGTGAAGCTGGCAGTGTGCGTGGCTGGTTTCAGCTCACTGCTCTCAGCCAGCCCAGGGGCTGCCCGACCCAACCCGTCGTTCATCTTAGCGCTGGCAGGAGGTCAAGGCCATCCCGCCATCCTGCCTGTGCCGAACTTGTCAGCAACTTGCAGCTGGGCAAGCTGGGAGGTGTAGTATTGTCTCGCTGAACAATTGGAGCTGGCTGAAACGTGTGGTCAAGGCAGAGAGGACTCGCTTCAAGAAAAATTCCAGTGACTTAAGAGGGCGTTGGTTGAACACACAGAAATACACGTAGGAGAGCATGCACGCTCACACGGCCAAAATACACGGCGTGCGGGGTAAACGTGCTGCTGGGAGGAGTCTGCGATGGAGCACCGCTCATGCGTGGCAAAGCCAGGGTGATTCAAGCCACTCCAAACAAGTACTGGAAAACCCTTTCTCCTGCCTTGACCACTCACATTTCAGAAAAGAGGTTTGTGAGCAATTTTATGGTAGTTTGATTTTATCGAGACAGTGTTCCATACTCTCTTTTGAAGAGCCTGGTATTACAGAGCTTGGAATGAGTGTGGATATTAGAGGGCTCCAAAGGATGCAATGTTTCCTAGGAGTGGTTTTGCCTGGTTTTTTTCTGTAAATGTGACATTTCTGAAGGCTGCTGTCAGCCACAGAGGCAACATGGCACCCTCCCCAACTGAAATGTATGAAATGCCTTTTTCTTTGCATGGCATGGAATACACGGAGTGTGTCCCAAGTATCCCTCTGGAACTGCTTTAAGGAGCATTTTCAGCTGCAGAAGGAAACGGAATGCTTGGACAGGAAAAAAATTGAACTCAACAGTGGCTGCTAGAATGTAAATCCTTGGGGAAACAGAGCAGTTGGCTGAGAACATACAAGGTCATCTGGTTGCAAGCTAAACAAGTGGTACTGTACCACTATGCCAAAATGCAAAAAGCACTCATGTATGTGAATGCACGCAGTGACCCTTTAGTCTGCACACATTCCTAAAAGTGGTAGCTTCTTAGCTAAGCATCCTTTCCTGAGGTTAAATCAGAGCAGTAAATAAATACCCCTGAAAGTAGCAGTAGAAAGGTAGAGCCCGGCAGGATTTGACACGTGTAAGCTGGTCTAACCAGATGCATAGTCCTGCTTCCTCACTTGCATCTCAAGCATCATTCTCCATGGTCCTGCCCCCTCTCTTGTGCTGACATTTCTGCTTGCCTTGCCTTGCAGAGAGCTGGTTCAGGTCGCTGGATTATCGGAAGAACAGCCCCAGAATAGTTTCTGAGTGAGCAGCAGCAGCTCACCGTCAGGGCAGCTGGTGCCAGCGTCAGGCTGAGGAAGGGGTCACCCCCCTCTTAGCAGCAGTTTACAGTTCAATCACCTTCCCTGTAATGCCTAACCACTCTCAAGAGCACTTAAAACCAACACGCTGTAACCTCAGCGCTGTGGTTTAGGTCAGAAATGCAGACAAATGCGCTCACACCAGCAGGTGGGTCCTGAGCCGAGGCTGAGGAGGGTGCTGCAGGATCAAGGCCAAGGGTGCTGCGGGACCGTGCCCTTGCAGCCCTCCCTGCTCGCCTGCATGCCGGGGCAGGCTGGCCTGCCTTCCTCTGCGCTCCCCCATTTCCCTGCTGCCCAGGGCAGGATGATCGGGTTTTTTCTCAGTTTGAAGCATCCGAAATCGCACGCAAGCCAGCCAGGTGGGGTGATGCTTTCAGACTGGCAGAAGGGCATGTAGTGCCCTGGAGCGTGGCATTAGAGGATTTGGACTTGGCTGGGCCGCATCTGCCACGGAGTGCTGGAGGACTGCATAGGGTGGAAGGAGCCAAACCCGGTGCATCCTACCCATCCCCAGAAGTGCACCCAGGGTCCGTTTCAGAGGAAACTAATCAGTTGACCCCAGAAGAGAGCCAGTGCATGCCCTGGTGCTTACTCAGCGTCACCAACCCAAGAGCCAGGCCCTGGGGAAAGCAGAACGGGGAGCCAGCTTACCTGACAGGGCAGGAGTACCCCCCTGGCCCAGGGGACTCCCCTCCTCTCAGGTTTCCACTGCTGTGGAGGGGAAGACCAACACACAAAGCTCACCCTTGGTTTCACTATAGGAAACAAGCATCACCCTGAACCCTGGGGAGCCCCTCAAGCCCAGGTGGTGGCCAGGAGCACAACAGAAATGGTTGCTGCATGTCTCCGACTTGCTATTGCTATTGGGATGAAAACAAGTGATACTGTGAATGGCATAAAGAGAGATAAGTCTTTACTAATGTAAGGCCTCAGGTAACAAGATGCCAAGATCCCAACAGAAAGGTCTGGGGGCAGAGAAAAAACAACCTTCTGAGCTCTGCTCCTTTGCAAGAGGAAAGGATCCCAGTTGCAACTCTAGTCTAGCTTTTCAATATTGGTGAAAAAGCCCAACCCAAGTAAGCCAAAATCTTTGGGCTGAAGCAAATCTCTGAGTCAAAGCGAATTGCTAAGTCAGAAAAATGGGCAAGAACTGCCCCACTTGTGAGCTGGAGCAAGCATCTCAAGAGCTGCAGCCAGCCTCTAGCCTCACTCAGTTCTCGAATCTGTCAGAAAAGCAGCAGCCATTTCCTTCAAGAAACAATCCCAATTAAAAAACAACTAGACAGAGTTTCTAATTTACATTCCTAGAGTGGAAAGGAGATAATCCACAGCCAGAGAAGCCTTTACTGACTGTAGGCTGTCTCAAAATGAAGCCTGACTACGAATGCCAAAACCCCATGGGCTCCCTCAAACCTCTCTGTGGGAGTGTATGCCCAGTGCACTCACGGTAAAATGAGTAGATGCAGCTCTACTGGTATAAAGGTTTATTAATTAAAGTAGAAGCCAAGTCTAGCTCACAAGAAAATTCTCAGGAAGCAAAAGCCTGATGATGAATAAAAGGATCAAAGCATGATGATTTTAAAGCTCATAACTTCACAGGCACACTCCACTTTTGCCAGCCGACTGCTCCCTATGACTCAAAATTACAATGTAAATCACAGAAGCGTTTCTCTTTAAACCCATCACAAAAAGTCCATTGAGTCTGTGACTAACCTTGTCACATAGTTATGGAATTTATCCCAAGGCAGTTACTTGTCCATCCACCAACAGATGCAATAGAAAATTATGGGATGCATCTGCAATCCTCATCATGAGGGCTCCTCATGAACTCCATCCATCTACAAACGAATGTAATGGGCTGCTCTTCCTGGGAGGACCCTTCCAATTTCCTACAGTAGGGCAGATGACAAACACCACACTCCTTAAAAAGCACACAGGCTTGTGAGTTAAAGATTCAAGGAACTGTGAAATCTAAGAGAAACTGTTACTTCTCCATTTCTTAATCAGGAAAGGCCCTGTGCACTTCACTTAAAAATCTAACAGTGCAAATTAAAATGAAAAGCAAAAATTTGGGCTCCAAAAGCCTCAAGAGACGTTCTGACTGTCTTCTCTGGAATTCAAGACTAGGGCTGCCAATGTTCCTGACCTTACAAACGGAGAGGGGTTGAGCGTCCATGAACTTAGAAAAATACAGGGGAGGGAATCTAATTTTAGGCATTGCGGTCCAACATATGTTTACATCAGGATTTCACATGTAATCAATGATGGAAAATGCTCTGGCTTGTCCTTTGTCTAGAGATCAGTCTTCAGTATCTAAGTTCAATGGTGTGAAAGTTCTCTTTGCCTTAACTTTCTTCATTATTGAAAGAGCCCTTTGAAGTGCACTGCACTCTGAATATGGGTGAGAAAGTGCTGCGAGGCTATCAGTGTCTTAGAGTGGCTCAGCTGAGATGACATTAAACCTCTCTCATAAAGGGCATCTTATAAAAGGCAGCCTACAGGGTAACTGGTTCTTTGTGGGACAGGAAAACTAATTCAAACCAGAAGTTCATGTCTACTGCCGAGTGAAGCCTATGAGAGATATCCAGACCTTGTGCCCTTCCTCACAAACAACAGCCATTTATCTTAAAATTTATCCCAGCGTTAGGCTTTGGGAACACCTACACTAGCAGCTTTCTGCTTTTGCACCAAGGCTTGAGACCTTTCATTATTTCACTCCTGCTCAAAAAAACCCCAGTTCCCTTGGGAAAAACATTTAAGGGTGGGGACCCTGTGGGGACCCACAGCCCAGCAGCAGCATAGATGCTGGACACTCCACACTGCCTTTGCCCTGCAATGATGTTTCACTCCCTAGCACCTGCCACAAATGAGCACTAGATCTTAGGCTGAGTGATCAAGTATTCCCTGTAAGCACTAAGGCTCAATACTTAAAATGAACACAGCACTTTAATATGAAGTGTTCAGTCGCAGCATCTCTGCTCAGACGGGGACTCGAGGGAGACACAGGAGGGCTCTTTCAGTCCTCCACTCCTCTCTCCCATTGAGCAATCCCATCTGCATCAATGCCATTCCCATCATCTGAGAATAAACAAAGCTGCTCATTGTGATGTGGCTTTGCTCAAGTCAGTAAAACAAATGCTCATATTAAATACGCTCACAGTTATGCTGCTCTGTTACAGCGTGAAAGGTGCCAGCAGGAGCAAGGAGTCGGTGCTTTCTGGAATAACCAAGCCAAGAAGCTTCTGCAGTTTCAGTTGTGACCAGCTCAGTGACTCCAAGCAAAGATACACATACGGTAACGCGGTGCTGGAGAAAATGAAAGCGTGCCATTCTCCCCCTCCCGACTACAACTCTGTCATCCTTTATTCTCAGCCACCCGTTTAAGTACTTCTAGGCCAAGATTTAAGTATGCATTTCATACAAAAAGATTCTTCCAAAACACTGTCAGTTTAAAAACTTTGACCCAAATAATTTTAATTATCCTAAAATTTAAAAAGGCATCATTGGCTTAATCTCGGTGATCTGCTTTTCTCCAGACCGCATCAAGCATATACAAAATCTAGCAAAATACTAATGCTTAGGCCTTACCTCTCCCAATGCTGAACATCAACAGCTGCCACTAAAATTGCCCAGTGCTTCTGAAAACCTGAATGGTCATCACGGCAGAGAAAACCAGTTTGCTGTTTGGTCCCTAGCAGCAGGATGGGATTTCATGCTCTGGTCACCCAGTCTCTGCTCAGGCCCCATGTCAGGCACCAGGTGAATTTGCAGCCTATTACTGGGGCCTGTGTAGTGCTGGAAAATAAAGGACTCTCAAAAAAAAAAAAAAAAAAAAAAAGAGAGAAACGAAACAGACCATGCTCTGTGTTTTTTAGTGAAAACTCTACTTTGAGAAACTTGAGGGAAGGCTAACGCTCCGGGGAAGCTGGATTAGCTAGCTAGGGATGGGGCATTATATGGCTCTTACTGCTTCGGATGGTGAACACGGTAAGGAGCCTTGCGAGGCAAGAATTTCAAATGTGTGTTGCAAAACACAATTGGCAAGGATAAAGGAGAACAAAGATCAGAGCCAGGGCTGCAACAACAGGGAATACATACCAGTCTGGTTTGGACAAGCCTGCTGAAATCAAGGAAATATTCTTGAAGTTTTGCACTTTGTCAGTATGCCAACACACACACACTGGAACCAAACCACAAGCTAGGTATGTTAAAGCCAAGCTCTGTCCACAAAACCTCGTGGACCTTCTAACACTGCACTGATTATTTATGGGAATCTGTCTGAAAAGACAGGATGGCTACTAAACTGCATATACTTTAAATGAATTGATCACTAGAGAGTTTGAAGAGATTAGTTAGAAATGAGAAGACAATCTCCTTGGAAAGTTAGGGCAGCTTTTCTATGAAGACAGTTGAATTTCCAGGTTAGTTACCAGTATATGTACAGGAATAAAAATGCATTATTCATTTGCAACAGAGTTTTGTATAGTGTCTCAGAAAGGGCATGAGCGTTCTTGGTTCGAGAAACATAAGGATGCACCATCCCCTTTCACCTTTGAATGCAATATTAAAATGAGTTGGCCATTTAACGCCGTAGCGCCGACATCTTCCAAATCAGCAACTGCTGCCCAGTCTCAGTTTCTTGTGGTCCAATATATATTAACTAAAATGCTACATATAATATGGTTCTGAACTCTTAAAACTCAGCTTAGGAGCTGTGAGTTTAACCCACTAACAGACTTGAAGGTAAAGGACCTTTTGTGTATTTACAAAGAAAACTGTTCTTGGATATTCAAGAAATATGTACTGCTACTTCTAAGCTAAGTATCAATTCTAGGTCTTCCTGGCCAAGAGATCATCAGTTTCAACTATCTATTGCACTGTCTCTTGCTGGTAAAGTATATTTGATCTTCATCAAAACAAAAGGAAAGTTTAACTGGTTCTTAACTCCAATTGAGCAAAGATAGTTATGGGATGATGCATCTCAAAGGAAATGTTTGCACAGTGTAAATATATAAATATGCTTTTTGTGCATAAATATTTAAGAAAAATGGACTACAAAGATTACTTTTATATGAACCCCATAAGTTTCTTCAGATGTGAATAACTCTTATTTTGTCTTGCATTTTCTATCTTCATATAATGCATTTGACCGCTAAATTCACATAATAAAGTTTGCTTTTGAAAGAATCCACAGAGTTCTGCCAAATTACTTAGTCCAGTGTCAGAGACTGCTGCAGCAGATGATTCAGCACCGGGCAGCACTAACACATCTGGCGAACAATCCATCCCATGGGCCAGTTTTGTGAGCAAAGGAGAACACAGAATAACTGCCCAGAAGGCACGCTTGTCACACAGCAAAGCAGATACAGTGATGGACACTTGTACTGCTCCCTGTGTGAGTGACATCCCCTAGATTCAGCGTATCTAAGAAGTGCTTACTGCTGTCTAGAGGCAAAAAATTCAGCTCTGCCTCTGGAAGAGGCAAGGTTTCATGGTGGGGGAAGACAAAGCAGCCCATTGGCAAACATTCACTCAACTGCCCCCCACACCCGGTTACTTCTGCAGCTAGAAGATCTGGTACAGACTAGAGGACAGCAAACAGAGCTAAGGTGTCCCCAGTAAAGCCCCTTCTGAACCGTGACACCCGTTAGCACCTTAGGCATGGTAGATGCTTTCTCTTCTTCAGAGAATCTCCCCATCCCCACCCCATCCATCACAAGCTGGGCATGCTGCCTCCAGAGATGTTCAGCTGAGTGCTCTCTGCTGTACAGCACGTTATAACCCGAGGGGATCTCCAAGCCCCACTGCAGATAAACCACACACAAGTGCTGGAAGGAAGCAGAGACGAAAATTCCTCTGGGGAGGCAGAACATAACGGGATCGCCTACTGCCGCACAAGTTGTGCAGCTGTTGCTGCACATTACTAAGAAGGAAACTGGAGACTAGGTAAGTGCATGAATCAAGCTTGCTGAAGCTTATATAATAAAAGTCCTAAACCATTGCAATTTAGGGGATAATGACTCCATGTTAAATGTATGCAGGGAGTATTGATAATTTCTCAAATATTGCACAAAATTTCACATTACTTCAGCGTGGTCAGGATTGGATGGCTATAGGAGATTTTACCCCACCAGTAAATCAACTCACCTTTGCTGGTTAACAATACAGAAAAATAATTCTTGGAAATGAAGCTGTCGGGACTCCACATGCAAATTCTCAGAGAAATTCATATACTTTGTTATTAGGCCAAAAAGCTCAATAAACATGAAAGTAAGGGTACTTCCAACAGAGTGTTCAAAATTAGGGCTTGTCTAGTGAAGCAGACCTGATCCGTGAGAAGCAGATGGGACTTGGGAGATAAGGAAACATGTATTAGTACGATTCTAGTCAACAACATCAGTAAGTTTTCAGACATCTGACAGACTGTAAGTGGCAAGCACTAAATGCACTTTTGTGACTCACGATTGTTTAAACACTGCATTGCAGACAGAGTGACTACAAAAGAAGTATGATAGAATGAAATACAATTCTAGCGCCAAAGTTTAAACGCCCGGTATCCAACTTCAGAACTTCACATTGTCAAAATAAGGCCACGTTATTTCTGGTATTCTTTATTAAAAATACTGCTGTACACATGAAGAATGAAAACAGGATTAAAGATGAGTAACACATACTGGGATCATGACATTAGAACTTAACATATTGGTGCTTTTTAGGGGAAGCAGTTGACACCTGAATTACTGAAACAAGGGCAAATCAAAAATACATAGGTACCCTCAACAAAATATTTACAATATAGTAAATACAGCAACAGAACTTAAAACAGGTACAAAAATTAAAATGACCAACATCAGATGATTTCAAAGGTTGTCCCTTCTGTGCTTTTAGCTGTAAAAAAATAGGAAGGTCAGAATTAAATTTCCCATCCGGGAGGGCACATCCTGGTGGCTCTTCTTTTTAAATACAGATACACAATTCTTCCTATGAATGGATCAAACTACAACTTTAGGACAACCTTCTAAATGGAGTTAAAATGGGGTAGAAGGGCTCTCCCCAAAAAAACACCCAAGCTGAACTTCAGACTGTTCAAATCATTCCCAAATACGGACCAAATGAAATAAATAGAAAACAAAGCTCAACTTTTTTTTATTTTATGTATTACCTGACACCAAATATTTTCTGGCTGACATTATGTATGAAAACATATTAGCTGTCTACCTTTTTATTTTTAAACCAAGTCCTGAGGTTACTAGGGGCTGAAGAAAACTGACATTATGCAAATACACACAGGTTTGCAATTTAGACATGTCTTGCAGAGGGTGGTTTGCTGGTCTAAAAAGGATGAGAATTCAAGCCCTATTTTACCCCTGCCTTACACTTTCACAAAATATTGGTCCACAAATTAAATTTTCAAAGGTTCCCAAACCCCACAACTGAACAGATGATCCCCTTTCATTTTCAAAGAAAACAATACTGGAAAAAACCTCAGCCCGCTTATAAATTAAGCATTTCATATTTCTTCTAGAATACAAGTACTTCTTTTTTGTACAAAAGAATTACAATATGATTTGTCAAAAAACATATAAAAGACAGCTGCTCTTCCTCAAATACATGAGCTAATGATAAAAGACTGTTTTGCATGTTCACTTTTCAAAGTTCCTGTTCCTTTTATATTAAAAAGAACATTCTGGCAACTGTTATCGTTTGAATATTAAACATTATGTTCCTTTTAAAATTCATTCGATCAAATGCAACAATAATCATTTTTTAAACTCAACAACTGATGCTACCTAATGTGGATTCAACCACATTTTCTAAAATGTGTAAAGCATGTCCCTAGTCTTCAAAGCTTTCGATGTGAAGAGAGTTGCTTTTTTCTTGATGCAAGTCTCAAGGCGGAGAATCATTTTAAAGCTTATAAAAGTGGACAGAGAAATATTAAAAACTTCTCTGAAAACTACAAATATTGAGAATTATTAAAATTGATGTCAGTAACATCAGTTGCAAGTGCTTAGAGTCTGTCCTGACCTTTTGAGTTTCCACATTTTCTTCATGGTGAGCACCCAGTGCTATTAAAACATTCAGTGCTGGGAAAGGATAGATACAGTCTTCACTACTGCTTTAAGAAAGGAAATTCCTACATATTTGGCAGTCTTCAGTATCAAAGTGTAGGTGTTTAACTAGAAATCCCATGAATACCCAAGTTTGGAGACAACTGCATGTCCAAATATTAGAAAGGTAATTGAGGAGGAAAATTCCAGACTTTTGAGACTGAATTACTTCAGGAATATTCATGTGTTGAGTACTATCAAAAGTAATATTACTTTGGGCTAAGCAGTGACTGCAAAGGCACAGCAGATCATTATCCCTCCAGATTCAGGCTGTAAAACTTGAAAAGCTCTTGATGCCAGACAACTGCTGTGTTTAGTTAATCTTCTTTTAACAGTGTCTTTGTATCTGTATCCAGTGTAGCGTACCATAATAAAGCTGTGGTTCAAAGAACAGAACTTTATACAAAAATTATACTGTAAATAACCTAAAGTAATACACTCCTGAAACTTCAGGCATTTAAACAATTTCTTTAAAAAAAAAAATCTATTAAAAAAATTGCATAAATGTAAATGCTTCTGACTAGCAGGAAAACGTACAAACAGTTTTTAAAAGGCGCTGGTTGTGTTTAGAGCAAGTTTGATATGCTCCTTAAAATATAGATGTTTCCCATTATGCTATTTTCGTCACTTTGCTTAGACAAGGTTTAAATCAAATGACAGGGGACTTTCTTTCCTTTTTTGTCAATTCACCGATACTTCACTTGACTGGTTTTAAAAAGTTTCATCTTCTCACATTTCTTTGAGCTAACAGTGGGTGGCATACAGAGCGCATACAACACACTTTTACAGAGGTTACGAACTAAACGGTCAGTAATAGAACACAATTTCTATTAAATTATTTACCTGGTCCTTTATGCTATTCTGGGTGCAAATAATATCAAAAATGAATAAATTTTGCTATATCCTCAGTGACAAAAATGTATCCCAGAAATGTCCTTGCAAAGAGTTTCCCTTAAGTATACAATGTGGCAAAACTTCAGAGATCAGAAAAGTCTTAAAAAAATTAAAATTAGTGCATATACAAGTGGAAAAAATAAAAGCAGGAACATCATGCACCTGATGTGTTCCTTAATCTAAAATAAATTCTTCACAGATAAAGCCTCCAATGGCAGCCTTAGCTCTAGGATAAGTGAAACATTCTTCCCTTCAAGTAACAGTGTACCTGACTGAAGTGCAAGCAGCTTTGCTCATCTCCTGTTTGTTTCCCAAATGTGAAATGAGATGACAACAACAATTCAGCTGTAGTGCAATTTGCTATTGGTTAAGTTCCTCAGCAATGTCCTGCATGCTTTCAGCAAATACTACAACTGACCATTTGCGGCTGCAATCAGTTCTTGAAAAGTATTTTCAAAGCAGCGTTTTAAATCGCTGTAAGTTACCACAAGTACACTCTTCTCATCTCTGGAAATGAGGCTTATTTTTTCTGGCACACCAGCATCTAACTGTAACAAGAATGCAAAAGATAAAATAAAAGAAGTGTGAAAGAAATGGCAAAACATTTCCCCAATAACAAAAGCAATCAATTTCTTGGCAAGTACATTGTTGTGGTGCAGTTCAAATCTGCTAACACCACAGAAAGGAAGGATCTGAATCGCACCACAACACAGTACTTGCCAAAAAATCGAGACATTTTGGTCTTAACCTGATGGACTTTCCAGACCTTTGGACTAGGTTACCATTGTTTTCTTCCCTTTCCACAAAGCTAATAATCCTGCAATGCTATCTTCCCCTGTGTAGAAAGCCTAGCAAAATTTCCATAGAGCTCCTGACGAACAAAACCACGTTTGACATTACATTTGCACATAAGATCCACAAGCCTCCATGTAGGGTAGGTAAATTACTTCTTGCATGCTCTAAACTGAAATAATGGATGGATCAGTCCCAGGTAGTCTGAAAACCGGTAGAAACCCAAACCTCACGTTTTTGGCAGTACTGGAAACAAACTAGTTCCTAAGCTGTATGCTACATTTCATCCCTTAT
>VYZV01020066.1:564233-604264 GCA_013401275.1 Pandion haliaetus | reverse complement strand
TGGAGCTTAAGTAAAATACTTGGACCAGTAAGATTTTTGTCACTCCCATTGACACAGAAGATGGTAGTACAATATGGCATCTATGATCTTGTAAAATGAAGACAGTTTTACTGCAGTTGTGTATTTATATTCACCAAACAGCTGGGTGACCTGTTTAGGAAAATTCTTATTTTTGTGATTGAGCAGTCCCCAACCGGCTTTTAAATGTTATTTTTAAACTTTTCAAAATAACTGAAAATCTGTAAAACTTAGGAAGATTTTATTTCGAATCCCAAATTGCAAGGCATAGATAAGTTAGGCCTTTAATTACCATCCCTCATAATTTAGTTAAATTAGTAACTACTGCTCTGTTTTAGGATTAAAGGCCCGGTTTTCCCAGGTATAAAGTATTACCAAGTCCCTTTGAATTGATACGATGGGCGTTTGTTCAAGATAACCTGTGCCTGATTCAGACTCTGTAACTACCGAACAAGCGTGCTCTCCTTTTGAAGCTCAAAGTGGTTTTGAAACCAGCCCACTGTATTGAATGAGGAACCCATGCCCTTTCTAGCTTTGAAAAAATTGTCTTGTGGTAATTGGTTCCTACTGTATGAAGTGTCGTGGGTCAGATGCATTGGTCCCCACAATGACATGTGTCACTATGCAGATGTAAGAAATAGTCACAGCAGACAAAAGGCAGCTGAGGATGTGATGGCTTTTGAGAAATGTTTTCTAGCCTCCAGCCATACTAAAAAAAATCGCCCTCCAACAAGCTTTGTACTTGTTGCAGAATGCTCATCAGTGATGCCTCTGCTCAGGGGTTACAAACAAATGAGTTTACATTGATTAGTGGTAGGAAGACAGAAAATACGCTTTGCCGTTTAATTCGGGGGGGAATTGTTAGCCCATCTAGATGAGGTCCTTGTGGCCATTCACAAGTGTTGACTGCTTTAATGTGTGGCGTGTTCTCAGCCAGCAAGTCATGTTGTCCACATTGTCACAGTTCTATAGTTGGGAATTACTTTTTTTCCAGAGTTCCTGTGCTTTATACAAAAGCACGTACTGCAGCTGTTGTGTGTACTTCGTCCGCGTCTTCAATTGCATTGATCCAAATATTAGTAAGGGAAAAATATTTCATTTCGTATTTCCAATTTTATTTCCTTTACTTTAGAGAACTTTTAAAAACACATGAACTAGTATTTTAAGTTTTTTTTTCTTTTTAAATACCTGTTCTAGCTCTGCTGGTGTCCCCTGAAGATCTACAAATATACCAAGATGTCAGCATTTGTCTATTAGCAATTTAAGGCTGCTGAAATTGTGAAACCCTTACAAACAACGTTTGCATGTTGTTGAGTTCTTCGGTGGATTTTTTTTAGTGTAATTCGTACTCTGATTTTTGAAGATGTGAACATTGATGTTGCTACTATGTGAGGACTTACGTAAAACCTCCTTCCAAGAGGCATTTCTACTTGGAATAAGGCTACACAAATAATTTACAGGATGCTTAAAAGATGAAGTGTAAGCCCTGCATTGCTCGTGTCATAAGCTGGATGCTAGGGCAGAGATCTCGTGCCTGAACTCAAGATATATTTTAAATTTCCTGGCAAATGCTGAATGATTATTGATGGTACGTGCAGCGATATTAGGAAAAAGAGAAGATTGTCATTAGTTGTAGAAGCTGTGTGAAAGGAACAGGAAGAGCTTGAAGAAAAGAGGCAGGTAGCTCTAGATAAGAGTTTAAGCATATGACTTGTTTTCTAAATTGAAAATTACCTGGCTGATAATAAAAATTGTCAGTCATTTTGCGCTAACTGATGTCCTCGTATCGGATGGACATGCAGTATTAAAACAGTCTGGGCCCAACTGTACCCTGTTAGTAGCAATGTCAGCAAGGTAAAAAAGCTCAGAAAAAGATTAATAAAAATAACTTGTCAGACTATATTTTATATGAAGCTGTAGCATCTCTTGAGATAACCATACGCCCACTGCATTTTCAGAGTGCAGTAGAAATGTCTCCCACTTAAATATGCTTCCTCCTTATTTGTTCCCCAAAGACACATGCTGAGATGCAAAAACACTCTACTGACAGCAGATCTTTTCAAAAGTACTAAATCTGGCAAGAAATGTCAGGAGGGGAGTTTCTTGTATCAAACCCCATGATTTGTATCGCTGCATACAGCCAGAAGGTTACTTTCTCTCTCTTTCTCAGATACTCTGTTCTATTTGTATTATGTTGAGGAGGGTCTGGATTAGTCTGTCTTTACTTGTGTGTCACCGATACTTCACTCTCTAGAAGTTGCTGACTTTGTCTGCATTTGGACGGAAACTTCAGATAAGTGAGGAAACTCGCATAGAAGTATTTACCATCCTGGTAATCTAAACTCACAGGGAGTGTTTTGTCATAAATTTAGCTGACAGGCATATATTGGAAATGAAGCATGTCATTTTCAAAACTATAACCAGACTATTTTTTGAGAGTAATATAAATTCATATTTTGAGCATATTTTCGTTTATATGCATTTACATTATTTATATATTAAAATTAGATGTGCACAATTTCCAGCCTTATTATTTTGAATGGTTATTAAGAAATGTAGTTATAAATTATGAGTTACACAATACTTTGGAGTAAAAGGTGATTTTCATAATGTCTTTTCCCAACTTACAAATAACTTTTTTGCCATAATACAAACATGCTAGCAGAGCAACATGATAGATGTCTCTTTAAGTATCGTAGTAAAAGAAAATGACTTGTATTCTGAGGCTGTGGATAGTTTATGTTGTTTTGGACCCATTTCCCAAGCAGTGATCGAAAACAGATTACAATAACAATTATACAGTCAGAAGATGCAATATCCATTTCTGTTTTAATTGAGTGAAAGAATAATAAAAACATCATTAAGAAAAATGAGGTGGACCTGTCATACACTCTACCAATTTTTAGACTTAGAGAAAATGCAGAGTAACAGAAGTGTGGGCTTTTTTTTTTTTTTTCCATTTTTTTCCTTTTTTTTAAAACAGAGTTTGTTGCTCGAGCTAGAAGTCTGGATGGTAGACTTCATATGGGCTCCTGTGAGCAAGTATGGAGTAAGTAGGCGTACTGCTTGACAGTAAAGCTCAAGTTAGGCATTATCTGAGTGTCTGGGTTTGGCAGAATAATGAATGTAATGTTTCTGTCATTGGTTTGAGCCTTCCTGATTATATTAATATGATCACGGTATCATACTGACCTGCAAAATAGATGAGCTCAGAGAATGCAATGGGCAGGTAGAAAGTAGTAAAAAAGGCTACTTTCTCCTTCAAAGTAAAAAACTGTGTTTCTCTGTTTTTTTTCCCTTCTTTTTTTTTTGCTTCTCCAAATCTGTGGACATGTATCCCAATAAGAGTACTCAGTCTCTTAAGCCATCACTACCTGGGACTGACTCTTCTGTGACCCTTTAGCTACCTCACCAGCTCAGTCTTCTGATTAAAACCCTGTAGACAGAAAGGCCCCGTGCTGGGCAGCGCTGCAGCTGTGTTCCTCTTGAAAAGGGACCTAACTGTAGCTGAAGGCCTGAGGGAACCTGGCTCTCCGGTTTCTTTGAAGCTGAGTCCTAGAGCTGTAAGCAGAAGTGCCCTTTCTGCCGTACCGTACGTGGAAGGGGAGATCGTCTCTACAGTAGCCTTGGCTCTAGTCGTGTACCATACAGCTTTATAAATCTACATTTGGAATGGCATCTGAAAGTGAACCAGGAGCCAGTTTAGCCTTTGGAGAGCAGATGTAATCTGCTTTCTTTGGCTAACACCTCTCAGTGAGCACATGCATTTGCACTAGCGGAAGTATCTGATTCTCCGGTGTAGCTCTGTGTACGTAATGTTGTAGCAATTCAGCCTGTTGAGCCCCAAAAGCATGGATTGCTGACTCTTAACAAGTGAATCCACACACAGCAGGTCAGCCTGTAGGTAGGTCCTTTCCACTCTCTCCCCAAAATACTGTTAACTGGCTGAACAAAGTAAGTGTACTGTGCATACCAGAGAAGGAAGATGTACCTGTTAACTCTTGTTCCTTGACCTCATGACTTGTTTGATAAAGATGTAGTAGTTATTAAAAACTGTTAATGTGACCTGCTGGCTGATAAAAGTAAATGGTCCTAAAAGAATAATGTTCAAATGGATAGTTGTCAAATGTGTGATCTCGTCTTTGTGAAAATGTGGAGTGCTTCCTCTGCAGCTCTTGATCTTCTGGCCTTGAAAAAGAGGGAGTATGAGAGAATGCTACTCAGAAGTTGCTCTTTGCAGGGGCGTGTGGTGTGGAAGATTGGAGTTGTAAGTAAAGGCCGAGCCCCAGATGCCAGTTCCTGACCCATAATGGGCCGTGGGCGCCGGCTGTCTGAAGACTGCATATTGACTGGTGAAAAGGGAGACAGGGAAAGTTAACTGCTTTCTAGAGGACAGAGTGACAGAGTGGCTCCTACTCTTTCTTGGCTGTGGTTCTCTCCTCCATTCATTTTCCCCCTGAAGATCTGATGAAGATTTCTGTGGTCTCCTTATACGGGAAGAATACCATTTAGTAATGATGTTGCCATAGCAGTAGCTGAACCCTCGCTGAAGGCGTAGCAGGATGAAGGGCTCCATCGGTAACCACTGAGTTTGATGACATTTATTCTGAGACACTGTTTAATGTGGCTTGTCCTATTGCGTGCGTACTTGTAACTTTTGGCCATAACCAGTTCTGCCATATCTGTTGATATCGTCACTTAGAAATGAGGTTTTCCGATGCTGCCAGTATCTAAAAGACATAAGGGAAAGAGGCAATGACTGCAACGCTTAGAGATCCATCCAGCTTGACTTACAGCTGGAGCCTGCAGTTGGGCTTGAAGACAGAGGTGTAGGTGCAGTAGTTACATCAGATTCTCTGTCAGCTATTTATCTGGCAACATGAAGGAGGGGTGATACGATTTCTTCTTCTTCTTCTTGCTAGGGGGTGGTTCACAGAGGAATGGACATGAAGGAGAAAGGAGCTTGCTGGTGGGTCCCAGTGGAGATGCCAAAACAGGCCCGAGTGTGGTACGCAGCTCTTCTCCAGAAACGAAACCTCAAACCAGCTACGAAAACTTTCCTGTTACATTCCATGGGACTTATCCCAGTACCAGGAGACTAGTTAATAGAACCTTCATTAAAATGCTTTTGCTAGAAGATATTTTTTTGCTTTAAAAATTACATAATATGGTGGCATCTGCTAGCACCACTGAAGTTAAGGGCTTATTAGTGGTTCCAGTTTTCTGGGTTTAAAAAAGTTGGTCGTTAAAATTAATTCTGGGTGGAACTTGGTGTAGAGAGTCTTAGCCCCTTAGGCGAGTTTTGTTACGTAGTTGAGAGAAAAACAACAGAAAGCAGTCCCCCAAACCAAAACCCCCTCCCAAACCCTAAACTTGTTTTTAAGTTACAGAAACCAAAGCCTAAAACTTATAGGAAACTAATGGCTTAAGATGATTTTTTTTAAAAAATGTTGGTTGAATTTAAAAGCGTTTCCTTCACTGATTTTGAGTGAAATGAGTGTATTTTCCATTAGTTCATATTATAAAGTCCTGCTGTGGGGTATTTTTCTCTTCTTTTTTTAACTGGGAAACAAGTTGAAACAACTGAGCTGTTTTATTGAGGAAAAATGTAGCTGTAGCGTCTTCACCTTTGCCTTTCAATGTGAATGGCTGGACTCGATGATCTTAAGGGTCTTTTCCAACCTAAATGATTCTCTGATTCTATTCCGTGAACTGGGAAGCTTGCGTGTGGTTCTGGCTGCAGGCATGGCACTGGTACTGCCACAGGCTTTCCGGCACGCCTGGGGGGGCTGGCTGGCGGGCAGGGGGAGCTGAGCTTTCTGCTAGAACAACAGGGGCAGCTGTTTGTGCCACCTTCTGACCCATGCTCCCTTAAAACCGTATTTTGACGTCTGGGTTACCATCACTCTCTCTTTTCACTCATTTAGGTGGTGAGCTGGAAGTGCTCTATTATCCTGTTTAATTGCTTCTGCCTCCTGGCTGCCCTGTGCTAACTGGGTGGCACAAAGCCCCAGTGGCTGCTCTCTTTCTTGCCCTTTGAACCCAACCAGTGTGACAGATTCGAAGTTTGGGTTGAGTTAGTGCAACTAGTGTAGCAAAGGGAGTTAGTTACCAGATCCGCTTTGACTAACAAAAGGCCCTGTGTCCCATGAGTAACAATTCTGTCCCAGACATGCAGCAGGTGAGGCTGCGCTAGAGGTAAGTACTTCGCATCCCTCTCTATTTCTCACCTCTTGTTCATCTCGGCACATGCTCTGAATATGGCTTTTCTTTTTATACTGTTTTTTGAGAAACTCAAGTATTATCAAATCAAGTTATGAGTTCCATAATATGTTTCTGTGGTGGGATAGCGGCCTGGAATATTTCGTGTTAAACAGTAAAGCTGTTATTTCATCTAGGAGAAGGATTCTTTGGCTAGTTAAGCTGTCAGAAGCGAGGGACATCTGCAGAGACGTTAGTGACTTCTTTATAAGATTTCCTGAGATCTGGGATAGTTGTGATGGTTGGGAGACTGAAGCCACAGAAAGGACTGGAAGCTGAAGAAGGGTGTAAATAATATCTTGTGGTTTGCATTCACCATTGGCTAAAATACAATATGTAGAAATGCATTTCCTGCCTACAGATTTACTGAATACGTAAAGCCAGAAAAAATAACTGAGGAGGAGGAGAAAGATACTGTCCTTAGTTTTACTCCCTCTGGCCCTCCTAAGAAGAAAAATTCTACAATGTAATGTTATTTAACATGATTTTGTTTCTTTGGCAAATGGTGTATTAAAATCATCTGTGCGCTGAGCTCTTCTTTACCAAATTGCATCCTGGAACAAATTATTTGCAACGGGCTTATAAACCCATGAAGAGTAGGAGTTTAACAACATTGCATTACTGGTTATGTACAAAATCGGATATCTCACGTTTTGTCTAGAACACACTGGAGAGTAGAGGATTAGCAGAAAGTAAGGTCTTTGTTTTTAAACAAAACCTTTTGCTGTAATGAGGTGCTTGACGCTTTTGTTTTGCATAGGATTGTGCAGTTGCAAAGATCCTGATACGGTCTCCTGTATTTGACATAGAGATTTCCTGCTGGCCGCCTGTCAGTGTGCACACACAGCTTTCTTCACGTGGTTCCAAGTGGTTAGTGACAAATGACTGCAAAGTCATTCCTCTAGTCCCCATTAAAAAAGATTTACAGTGGAAGAATTCTCAGGCTCATAATGAGACTGTTGTAAGCTGGTGCTTGATACCTGAAAGGCTGAAACACAGTCCATTTACCCAAACCAAGCACTTATTGTAAGTAAGTTAAGTGCCAACATCTTATATTCTGTCCGATTTAATTATATTTATAATTTATGGGGTAGCTTGAAAGTGAGCCTTAATGGACATGACTAACCCGTGCTGAAATGTGTGAGCTCTGTCTCTTCTACCTCATCACTGAATTGCACAGGCGTGGGCTGAACTTGGGATCTGCTTCAAGCCTGATCCTTCTTGAGTGTGAATACTTACGTACGTGTGGCACTGTGGAAATGGTACGATTGTGCCTGTTCAGCCTGTCATTGCATATCCTGTTTCTGCAGCCCTCCACTGGACTCTGCAGGATTTTCTGGTGAAGATCTCGCATCACCTACAGCTACGCTGTGTTTTAAATAAAAGTGGTGTTGAGATCAGCACAAAGAACTGTTTTTTCAAATACTACTTGGTGTCCTTCCTCTTAGAAGGAAATGTTTTGGAATGCGGTTGATCTTTTCTCATTGCGAATTTATGTTCTCTTGGTATGTGTGATCTTAAAGGTCTTTTCCAGCCGAAATGATTCTATGATTCTATGTTTGTTCAGCTAGTCGAGTCTTGAATAGAAACCTCCTGATTATTAGCATAAGCACTAAGTTCTCATTTTCGATCACTTCAGGATTTGCAGTTTACACCGTTTTGAAGAAGGTAGCATGCCGAAGCTTTCAAGCTTCACTTTTTTTTTTTTTTTCCTTTCTTTTCTTTTTGTTGCTGGTGGTGTTAAGTTTTTCAGAATAGAAATAGGAATTTACGTTGAACTAGGATGTAGGATGGCCATCTTTGCTGCAGAAATTCAGGTATTTCTGAATAACTGAAAGCTGTCAAACTTAATTGCTTTCTGCCTTTTTAATTAGAGCTGCAGGATATGAGGAGAACTGGCAAACCTCTCCTGTGCCGCATGGATGCTGATTTCTGCCTCTTAAAACAGTTTTCTCAATTTAGGTTCATTTTTCAAATTTGTTTAAAAGAAAGGGAAAGAGTTAAATACCAAATGGGTATATGTAAGGTCGGCTCTATTGCAGCGCAAAGAGGAATAAATAAATGGACTGCTTTCCCTTCACTGCCTTTGCTGGATAAAGGGCTCTCACTTAAAGAAAAAACGGAAGCAGATTAGGTTTAGGAAATGTTTGTAGTTTTGATTGCTTCCTGTGGTTATTGCCAGTTGTGGAAGCATGCTTTATTGTTAAATGTATGGAATCTTTGTCTAGATAATTTTCTCAAGACAACCTGTGCTTTGCTAATTGAGCTTCCTAGTCTCTGTCGTAGGGTAAGGGTCTCATTTTAGAAGTCCAGCTGAAGTTGCTTGTAATTCAGTGTTTTGAGGTGGGTGGGTGTGAATAAACGTTCGTGGATTCTGCTCTTTCTGTTACCTAGATTTCTCTTTTTTTTTTTTTTTTTTCCTTTTCTTTTCTATTGCAAAGACTAGCTTAGAGGATGACCCACGTTACTGTCTCTGCTAGGGAAAAATGTTTTCTGCATACAGTAATGAAGAATTTTCAGTAGTTATGAATTTTCTGAACTCCAAACCATAGAAATTTGCTTTGTCTTTGAGGGAGATTACTCTGTGTGTGTGTCTGTGTTCTGTTTGAAAAAAACAAAACCAACCAACCAACAAAACCTAAAAACCCGAAGCACAACAGCAACAACAAAAACTTTTATTTTCCACTTTCTTCATTTGATAAAAATCTCTCCACTGTAGAATGATTTCCTTTGGGTTTGACACCACCATTTGATCTCAGTTTTTAATAATTTTGGTGGGTTTCACTCCCAGAAGAAAACATGCTTGTGTTGTGAAGTATTCCCACTAGAAATCTGGGAAGTCTTAAAACCTCATGTTACTCAGGGCTAAGAACTGGCTTCTTTATTAATTCCCTGCTATACAACTGCTGTACAGTAAATCTTTCTGTAATACCATGCTGTTGAAATTAATCAAGCTGATGTTTGGAAATTGTTCAAATTAGATTAAATTAAATAACACCTAGATGGGGCTCAAAACTTGTGCTGATGGAAACAGATTTTAATCTAAAAAGACACAAATTTTATTGGTGCCTCTTCTTACTTGTTCATCTTCATATTATACTTATTAGGACGTGCAAGCGCTGCTCCCTATTCAATGGCTGGAGAGGTGGGTGGCTGAAATAGTTTAATGTCCTCGTCAGCCTTCTGTATCCTTTTCTTTTTTGCTTTAAGTGCCAAGCCTATGATGGTTATGTGGAAGTGGACAATGCATAGAAGTTCCGTGCTCATAGTGTCACATCTTGCTTTAAAGAATGCACTGGACAAAGCATCATAGGCACATGAAGAAAAGAAATAGTACAGGACTTCTTAATATCTGCTCTATCTTGTCCTTCTAATTGGTCATTAGAAATTTACAGGTTTTACTTGCAAATCTTACATCTGAAAATGTTTTCCAGGTTGATGCATGACTGCAGTTTCATAATACTTTTAACTGGCTTCAAGTTTTTTGTAAAAATGAATGTTTTATGCAGCAGAGTGTCTAGAGTTTTCACTTCTTGAATGAAATACCCATTTCTGTTTCCTTCATTTTTAAGAGTGGGTTGCTCCCTGGTGAAATAAAACTATAGATTGAAATGGGCAAGGAGGAGAAAATGTGTGTTTGGACACAGGTCTCTGAGACAAATTTAATTTCTTAATTTCTCTGCCCCTTAGAAGAGTCTTAGCAAAAAATGCAACTGTGTTTACAAAGTCTTCTCTACATTGCAGCTTTTCCGTGAAAGCAAGAACGGAGCTTAAATCCCATCTCTGATTTGTTTTAAAAATATATGTTATACAAAGGTACCGGTCACTGCTAACCATTCTGTTTTTCTGGGTAATAGTGGGAACAGTTTTTCCCTGTTCTCTTCCATGGGTTAGAAGGAATTCTTGCTGTGTATGGATGTCCTTACGAAAGCCTTTATGTAGATCTTGCTTTATGCTCCCCTAGCATTTCATGCAGATGCCATCTATATGGGGTCCGAGCTCTGTGAGAAGCATGAAATTGCTGCTTATAAGTCAGTTAAGTGAATTAACATCAAGGAGAAAAAGCCTTTTGTATAATTTGTGATCACTCTTAATGTTTTGTGTGCATTCCAGCATTGTGTTCATCCTTTAAGGAAACAACCTGTTTCCTTTTTAGCCCTCGGATTACCCCTTTCTTTCTCCGTGTGTGAAAATCAGTGCTGTATGTCATCTACCATCAGCTGTACAGCATCATTCACTGCAGCATCTCTCTAAAGCTGGGAGAGCAAATGCACAGAAGTTCAGTGCAGAAGGGACCTAAGGCTTTTTTGTGCGTATGCATGGGAGAGGGAGGATGACAGTAGTACTGGCTGATCAGGCATTAGGGAAAGAGCTGAAGAGTTTCAGGATTTATGAGTAAGGCTGGCTTGTGTTGCTGTAGCACTGCATGCGAGACTTTGTTACGGATGCTTGGTCTCCTGCTCTCTGAGCATCGCTCTAAGTTCTTCAACTGGAATGACAATGAGCAGTGACTAACTTGCATTGCTCTTCTGTAAGGGCCCTGTAGTGAGCTGGAGATGTAATATATGCATCTAGGAGCAAAGACATGATGAATATCTGTGGGTAAAGAGCATGCTGACCTTTGGCTGCACGTATTTTTTCTTCTGATTCCAACGTACTGGAAGTATGTTAATTTGTTTTCAGATAACATCAGGAAACAGAAGTTTGAGGCAATAAATCCATTGGAGACGTTATAGCTTAACTCTCCAATGCAAAGGAGAGGGCAAAGCAGATGGAACCTCCTTGGAGTGAGATTTACTTGGAAATAAGTTGGATTACTGTTGGTTTTTAGTGAAATAGGATTGATATTAAGATTCCAGATGCTATAGCGAGAGGCATGAGAATGGGCCGGCAATGGCAGATGTGGTAACCTGCCCTTTGCTCTCTGTTTTGAAGGTGCTAATAGCTGCTTATCGTCAGTTATGCTGGGTCACTGAGTTCAGAGATGTTTTTGTAAAAGCTATTTCTGTGGCAGGGTCCCTGCGAGCACGGGCAGCAGTAAGGGGTAGGAGAGTCATCATGGGCAAGAGTCCTGTGGGTCCTTCTTGCCATCCATAAATTGATGTCATGTATGGCATCAGTTCTAGCATTTGAGATCCTGTTTGTACTGAGACAGTAAACGAGTGTGGAGAATAGGTGCAACTTCTGCGCTGAAAAGGTGGAAAGACTATTCTGTGACAAGGAAGGCATCCAGCAGGAGGATAAAAGATGCTGTGGCATCCGTCTCATCAGTTTACATTCACCTACTTTTTCTGTCTTGCCAAAACGCAATTTACACAACCGATATCCCAGCCTCAGCATTTGGCCAAGTATCTTAATCTTTTGTTGAGACGTTAATAGACGTTAATAGCCCCATCAAAAGTGCTATGATGGACTGTATGTTCGACAGAAGGGGAGGTTTGTTGCTTACAGAGGTTAAATTTCTTTTTAACGAGTTAAATGATGTATGGACAAAGAGAATTCCATTTTTAACCTTTGATAGGAGTAGAAATTTTGTCATTGATTTCGGAGGAACAGGATCAGCCTTGCACTGCCTTTTCAGGAAAGCACCTAGAGATTTTTTTTCACTGAGGTTTTTTTTTTAACACTGTGTGTTAGAATTTGGGTGTTTGAACTTGCAAAATGCATCAGTTTAACCCAGAATCAAGCAGTGAAGAGGGAGCAGCATCAGTGTGATGCTGTAACCTACTTGCACATTACTTCAGGATGTGTTTTAAAACAAAGAACTAAAACACATCAACTGGATAGCGTAGCTTGTAGCTGCTGCTGCTGGCCTGCAGTTAGAATGTCAGACTGGGAGCTGCTCCATGCCAGATAGGTTGCTAAGTGAGAATTGTGTATATAAAATATATTTTAAAGTAAATCTAGTCTCTGCACATTCAAGACATGGAGGATTTAAGTCCTTCAGCAGTTGTTACTGTATCTATTTCAGGGCAGGGTAACTCCTCTAAAGGGATGTGTAACTTGGTTTGTAGATACTGAAGCCACTGATAGTAGAAGATCTTGAAGATATTTAACTGGCTTTGTATGGAAGGAGAACTGAAATGTGGCTTTCTCCTCTTTTTCCCTTAAAGAAGTGCCTGGTCCAGGAATACAGTGATTTGTGTCTGCCCTTTCATAAATATACTCAGCTATTTTTCGTAGTTGTTATCTACTGGAAATGGTTATGTTGCATTCTGAAGAACAGGAGTTCAGAGGTGAATTTTCTGGCAGTATTACGAGCCTTAGCACATTTAAAGAACTGCTTTAGGCTGAGATTTGTCCCTGCCCCAGTATTTCCTAGTTTATCTAGGGACTAACAAATTGTACGTAACCAATTAATAAGTTTCTGTGACTGGAGGTAGTGGGTTTTCCTTTGCCACCCCCTGACTACAGCCTGGCCTGTAGCAGGCGATGGAAATGGCTGTGCAGTTCTGTACGTTTTCCATCTGTTCCATCTTCCCTGTGTGCACACGCTTTGAGTAGTGTAGGGCCGTCTCCTGCAAACTGGCTTGTTTCTCTACTGTCTGTAGTATTGAATCCCTTTAAGTTCATGCCCCACAATTTATTGCCATAGATGACTTGATCCTGTAACCACAAAAGTAAATTTACAATAAAACAGAACAAAATTGAATCCAGACCACCCCCTGAGTTTTCCACTTCTGTGGTTCCTCCTCATCCTTGATCCTCTTTCGAAGAGAGCTGTTCTCACTCTCTTCATACATGCGGCGGGAGAACAGCCTCTGGCCTCTCTGGGTCCGCGCAACCATCAGCTGCCAGCACAAGATTATCGTTTTCAGCAAAGTCAGTGCAAGAGTATTTTCCTTGCCCAGCGAGAAGACTGGCCATGGTCTGAAAATGTGCAAATAAGCCTGTCCCAGCCAAGAACTGCGTATGGGACTAGCCTCTGCTGATTCCTCCATACGTTCACTGTGTGGAGAGAAGCAGAAGCAGCATTTGGGTGTCAGGTTTTCGTATGGCTGAATGTGAAGAAGCTCTGACCTGAAAGAATAGGGACATTATGGAACTGTAGAAAACTTCTGCAATGTTGAAAAGGTCTTATTAGGAAATTGTGTTCATCCTCATGCTGACTGTGATTCTGTTCCTGAATTGTATTCTCTGGAGCTTTTAGTGTGGTTTTTAAATGAGTCAAGTGATGAGACTTCAGTATTTCCCTTGGAAAGAAAACAAAAGCTATCCCACAGGGAAGAAAGGCAGATTTCCACTTAAGATGAGCCTTCTAGGAGGTGTTTTAATTTACAGCTTTAATCAGAGATGTATGACACACTTCTTGTTCCTCTCTTATTGATGCTTTGTTGTTTTGGTTTTTTTTTTCATCTAGGTTTGATGATTCCAGTCTTTTGTGTGGTGGAACAGTCGGACGCCTCTCTTGAATACGATAATCGAGAAGAGCATGCTGAGTTCGTTCTGGTTCGCAAAGATGTGCTCTTTAGCCAGCTGGTGGAGACAGCGCTCCTGGCTCTGGGGTATTCCCACAGTTCTGCAGCTCAGGCACAAGGTATTCAATAAAGTTCTTTTCCCCCTTCTCTGCACTGGCAGAAGACAGCACCTGAGGTTGTTTGATTTAAGGAAGAAGCAAGAAAATCGCTGGCAAATCTTGGAAGTGGTTATATCAGTTGTGTTGATTGCTTAATCTTAAACTAGGTGTACAACAAGGCCTGCCTTGTTAGCCTGCCTAGAAAGCATTAGCTGGATCTTGCTGAAGTGTGAAATATGGTGATAATGATCAGCCAGCATATTCATGACACATTTGTTCTGTACCATGAGGCAGGTTGCTGCTTTGAGGAAGTCAGCACAGAAGAGCTGGATAGAACCTCTAGGTGTGCAGCTAGATGGTATCTAGTATTCCTCTTTGTATTAGGGCCATTTTGAACAGTGTATTACAGTCTTTCATTTTTAAAATTACATATTGCATATAATGGTTATATATATACATGCTCTCTTTATGGCCAATAGTTGTAGTGCTAAACGTGCAAGCTGATTTCTTTGTTTTCACTTACCTACTATATTGCTGCAAAGCCCTTTGTAAAGCCCTACAGTCCCTTCCGCTTAGAGATGATTCTCCAGTAGCAGCAAAATCTTAAAATAATCAAAGCTTTCCTCTCTCTACCCATAATAGCAGCTTGAGAAAAACAAACCTAAAATCCTAATCTTGAGGGAGATGGGCAGGAGGTGGCGGGTTGGGAAAAATCTTTCCAGAATGAACTTTGCATTTCAAGAGTTTTTTTATACTGAGCAGGTTATTTCAGTGCTTATTCTTTTGGTTGAGAAGCCTGTAAGTTTCAGTTTCATCTCCATGTCACCATTAAAATCTGTGCACATTTAGAATAGTTCAACAAAATCTTTGCTCGGGGATTTGGATTTTATATCCGTTGGTTGTAGTTATTTTGTATAGCTAGGTACCTGAACGTGGGAACAGAGGGAGCAGCGGTGGTGTTGAATCCAGGAGTTCCAGGCAGTGGTTAATAGCACAGGCTCCTTGTACAAACTTCTTTCCAAGCAGGGTGATAATGATTCATTTCCTCTGTCAGCCTCTGCAATGTGAGAGGGGCTTAGATTCTTTATACAGGCAGAGCTCATGCACATCTGTTTATTTACACGATACGGTAATAAAAGCTCTGCAAGAAGGTAGTTGTTTTGGTTTTTAATATGAAATGTTTCATGTCATTTTAGGGACACTTTTTTTCTGAATGTAAAAGGTCAACGTATCCCACTGTTTCTATCGTGGTAAGCCAGCTTCCTGTTTGACAGCACTATCCATCTCAGTTAAGATAGTTGCTCAACGTGTTGGGAGCTAACATGTGGAACATGCTGCATTAGGTGGCCAAGATTTGATTCTTGGCACTTATGAAGGGAAATGGGCTTTGCAAGAAACCTGCTCCAAGGAGGCATGCCATTCAGTGCAGTGATCCACACTGGCTGAGCATCTCACTTGGGGGAACCTTGCTTTTGCAGCATCTCTCTGATGTGAGAACAGCAAGGAGGGAGACAGATTGACTCACGAAGGAAATTAGTCACTGTGCAGGGAGGAAATGGGCACTGCGTTTTTGAACTACAGGCTTTGGCAATGAGCAGGTTTAGATACTAATTTGTTGCTTGATGTGTTGCTCAAATAACTCATCTAGAAATCAAAAGTTGAATCTCTAATTGTTGTAATTAGTCTAAAAGAAAAGACTTCGGCATTTTTGTCTTTAAGGCAGCAATTGCCTTCCACTAGAAAACATCAGATTATATAATATTTAGGAACGACGGAAAATACCTTAAAGATCCATCAGGTAACAAATCTCTTACTTGGTCAGTTTATTTACATTCACACTGAAGGACCAGTTCTCCAGAGTCTTTTATATATGTCCTGGACAAATACTGCAGGTCATGCTGATTTTAAGATAGGAAACTGAAGTATGCAGCATGTTCTGTAGTACCTTGCTTCTGTACTAGCTGTCTGCAAGCTGAGAGATGAGGTGCAGGCAGAGACCGAGTACTAATAGGTCTCTGAGATTGTTTAGTTTAATGAGAAAATTTGTAGAATATTGGGCTATAATCTGTCAACTAGGGTTGACAGAAGCATGCTGCTACATTATTGATAGAAGGATTTATTTGGGAACACAATTTTCTGATATTAAAAAGCGGAAAAAAAAATAAAGCTACTTGCTTTACTTATTCCGGTTGTATGAAAAGTCGGCTTCTGTTCTAGTGCTTGGGATTGATTTCATTTAGCAATATACACTGATAAACAGTCACTTAGTTCCTTTTTATGCTTTATGATCAGCTGAATTACCAGATCTGCAGGAGAAGTTGAAGATCCTCAGGTTTGTTTTTCAAAATGGCAAAGCTTTGAGCAACGTGCTGTGCAGAACACTCCCGTAGGTGTTTCCGTGTCCCCCAGGGACAAAGGGAATGTGAGCTTCTCAAAGCTTTTGTATTGTAAAGGCTGTCTAAGCTGTAATATAGCGTGTAGTAATTGTCACCTTTTGAGTTGGGAAAGTCTTTAATTTCGCCCCCCTCTTGTTTTGGATGACTGAGAGGAGTAGCAATATTGCCTTCATCTTGTGAGAAGCATCTTGCCTTTGCCTGTTCCTTTTAGAACAGGGTCTCCAGTGGCAGATAACAGAGCTAGTTGTGGGGGAAGAGTCGTGGCAGCAGAGAGCATTGCTATGCGTTTTCACACCGCCTTCGGTGCGGTTCGCCGTGGCACTTCTACAGACCTGCTGAGGCTCGAGCAGGCAGTGTGCGCCTTGTGTGTAGGGCCCTGCCTCGCACTTGCCAGCTGTATGGCAGCATGGCAGAGTCTGGGTGCCAGGAATGAAATGTGGCACGGAGGGGTGAGTGGTGCATTGCCTCCCCGAGGGGTCTGTGTGCTCGCTGGGGCCCAGCCCCAGGGCTGCCTGCCTGGGCAGCAGCCTAGAGCTGCAGAGCTCCCCAAGCAGGTGATGCTGTGTCCGAGCATATGAGCTGTAGCCTGCATGCACAGCTGCCGTCTGGCCTGGAGCCTCACGTACCGGCTCGTGGTCACTTGGCTTATCATGGCTAATTTTTAGTCCTGGTCATTAGGTAAATTGAAAAGTCTTAGTGTAAATAATCTTGAAACAAATATGTGTCAGGAGGTATACGTGTAGGTGGCCCCATGCCTCACTGGAAGAAGCTCTTTATTCCCACACAGTTTGGGCAGGGCACGTTTATTCCACAAACAGCTGGCTGTGAACATTTTTTGTTGATGGTGGCGAGAGCGGAGACTTTTCCGTGAGTGCTGCCCTTGTGAAACTTCCTTTTCTGACAGGAGCTGTGAAAAGTCTTCTGAAACAGCATGGGAATTTGTTAACAGCTTGGCACTGGGGTGTGAAAGTTGGTGGTGTGAATGGCAACAAAGGTTTAATAAACATTTATGTATTTTTCTTTCATCACTTGAGTCTACACCTGACACTAGGGAACCTGCTACATGCGCCTTCCAGAGAGGAAGAGAGCCATGCTTTAAAGGGGCACCTGTTCTATGTGTAGTTTAATAAAATTTACATGCCCTGATGCAATTTTTTTTTTTTTTTTTGGTGGGTGGGTGGGGTGTTCTAACTGGGCCGTGCAAGAGAAGGGAGCTGGTATATACATACAGTGTACAATGCAGAGTGCTGGGGCCAAAGTAGTATGAAAGTAGCTGCAGTCTGGAGTACCCTGTGTGCAGTCCTACAGCTTTGGGTCCTGCTGTGAAAGCTGGTTCCTTCCTCAGTGTGGGGTGGAGGAAGAGCAGTGCTAGTTTGATGCTTTTAGCAAGTTCTACTTTCTTAGAATCCATATGAAAAAGAAAATAGTGTGATTTCTTGTGGATATATGTATATATGTTTTCTTCTTTTGACCAGTTCCTTGTTAGCTGTTGTAAGTGTATACACAGAACTGGTGTACATTGTCTGCAAAAGCTTGCAAAGCTGAATGAGCCGTCGAAGTGGAGTTTGCCGTCTCCTCCCAGGTGCTTCTGCTAGGTGTGTTGGCAGGGCAGTGTGGAGTACCTGCCCTGACTGCTATCTGGGGGCTTGGGTTAGTTGCTGTGGGTGGCCACCACAAGGAAGGGGGTGTACAGAAGAGTGAAATGGCACTGAGATGCCAAGTGTAGCAGAAGGAGAGGTGAGAAAACAGTGGAGGGAAGTTAACACAGAGCAAGAGAAACATGAGATCTTTCCCATTCCTGTCACTGTAGAGATTGCCAAACCCTGGTTCTTAAGCAATGTCTTGCCATGAGCACAGCCGTTGCAGGAGGTAGTGCCTTGTATTAATGCCTCGGAGGTCCCTCTTCGTACAGCCTGGGTTCTTCTAGTGCTGCTGAGTGAAGTGTGGGAAGCCTTGTGGCTGCAAATTGCTGGGGGGGGCTGGTCAGAGTGGAAGGGTGGAAGGAGACACTGGCAGTGGTCAGTGGGGAAGCAGTAAGACAAGAAGGAGAAACACAAGAGGTTCAGGTATCTTGCCTTGCTATGTGGAGCTGCAGTAGCTGTGCATGGAAGAGAGTGATGCTCTGTGGGGATCGTGATTTAGTGAGCTGAGGTCGGACAGCAGTGGCCCTGTCAGCCTTGCACGACTGGAGCGGGGAAGAGGAGAATTTTGCTGCTGCCAGTCAGTGCCTGGCCTGAGTAGTTGATGGGGTACGTCTGCCCTAATGTCATGACACCCAGAGGTGCATCTCAGAACCAGGTGTCCTTCTCCAGCTGCCTCACCTTTGAGGCTCTGATGTTGCTTGCAGCCATGGGAAGTGGTAAGGCAGGCGTGGCTTGGCTTTGGTGCTTCTGCAGAGCACTGTGCTCTGAAGCACTAGTGGAGCTGTCCTTGCAGTGAGCTGCAGCAAGAGAGAAAGGTGGCTCTCCTGACTGCATAGCAAGGAAACCGAGGCACAGACACATACGTAAGGGCTCTCCCCTGGATCCAGAGCGCACATGGCTGGGGCAGGAAGGAACCCAGACTGCAAGTGTGTTCATTTCCCTCAAGGGTCTAAATATGTGAGCTCAGCCCTGCTCTCTGCTGTTTATTGGAGTCCTCTTGCACTTGCAGCCTGCATTCAACTAGTATTTCAAAGCAAAGATTGGATCTGTTTGATGCGGTGACGTTTAGTGAATCGGTCCAAACCCCAGGCTGCTGTGCGTAAGAATGTGGCAGCCTGAATGCTGGGCTCCTTCACTCTGGCTAGCCTTTGTGAGACCAGTATGACCATCTTGCCCCTTACAGGATTATAACCATGTGTACAAATATTTGACGAGTGTAAATACTGATGAGGGAATGGGTTTGCCTAAGCTGGTCCAAGAAGGTAGGGCTCTAGGGCAATTGGAAGGACCTGAGCGGATGATTAGTAGGGAAAGATCCTATGAAATTTTCCCATCTGTGCTGTCGCTAGGACCACAATGGCTTCCAATTGAATGTCAGGTAAAGGCAGAACATACCAGCTGGGGGCTGTATTGAACATGCACAAGCTAGTTTTATACTTCTGTATCAAGACAGGTACAATAAAAGTGTGGTGAAACCCTGCTAAACTGTACTTGATGTATACAGCGATGTTTGCTGCAGCTGGGAATAACAGATGAGCTATTTTTAACACAAGTGCAAGGTAGCAGTATGGGAAAAATGAGAGGAAACCTGGGTTCAGGTTTCTCCTGTGAATAATGTGCAATAAATTACAAGGGTGCTATAATCTGGGATCTTCTGACTCCTCAGCCAAGTGCCCAGTGTCATTTGTATATCTGAGCCATGCGTGGCTCCCTGTTCATGTGATGAAAGACCTTCTAGTCAGTATTATTCTGGCTTTAATGAATAGGAGAGACACTAGGGATATAATGACTTAAATAACAAGACAATACAGCGATCAACAGACTAAATGTTGGGTCATTTCCTGTCTCTGTCACTGCTGCTACTTTTTTCTTTTTTGTTTCTACAGAGATGGCATAGTGGTCTCACCTAACAGAGTTGTCAGTCTGTGTAGAGTTGCTCTATTTCTCTCAGCTCAAACTGTTTTGCTACAGGGTATGATCACCCTGCTAAACCAATGCATCTTAAACCAAACCAAAACAAAAAAGCCCCCACCCCAAAACAAACAAAAGAAACCAACCCAGCCCTCTTGGAAGTTCTTTTCAGCAGTTCTGTCTTACTCCATCTGTAATTAATGGCTCCTTACCTTTAGTAATCCCCTTTGCGTTCCTTGCTTCTACTGGGGACACTTTTTATGCGTAAGTTCTTCTTTTCTTCTCTCCAGTTTTGCAGGTGAAATTGTAAAAGGCCCAAATCAAATAATTTAACAGTAATATGTGTGAAGGGTACGATGGTACGATGTCATGTGGACGTCTTGCAGTAAACTCTGACATGCAATTTCATGACAGCTTGTCTGCAATTGCTAAGCAGACCGGTTTTCTTGCAGTGATACTCAGCCATCCAGATCAAAGTTATCCTTGTAAAAGCTGCTCCTTCTTGAATTGTACATTGCTTGAGTTGTATTCTTTGTCTTTCTCCCTGTTGTTTGAAGAAAGTGGGCTGAGTACTACTCAAATAAATATTTCCCTCCCTATATACAGACATTTACCAGCAAATCACTCTTTTGTCTACTCTACAAAACTTCATGACAACTATAAGTGAAACTCAATTACAGGAACCATGAGAGAAAGTCAGAATTTAATGAGAATATTGAAAACCTCTTCCTTCTTTGTTTTTTTTGATGGACATTTCAGTGCATAATGGAGACAGGGTTTGAAAGACACTGTTGTTAAAGGTTCAGCATCTCATGCCATTTCAATTAAAGCCCCAGAGTTCTCTTCAAATGTTGCTTGGAACTCTTAAGAAATCCTACATAAAACATAAAAGAAGAGGTAGAGATTGAGGCTGCTTATATTTGTAGGGTTTACTAAAGTTAGTGTGGGGTTTCTTTTGTGGAAAATGTGACATGTAAACAAATGTTAGGATGTCATATTCATATATATATAAATGAAAGATATTTTATGTTTTATTTTGTTTTATATATATAAACACATATATAATACAGTTTTATCTAGAATATAAATACACATTTTATACATATACACACATACAAATGTATATTTATGTAAAAGTATAATATATATATATGGAAACAAAAGATCAAAATCCAATTAATAAACCAACCTTCCAGGTTACTTGTCACCCTCATTCTCCATCTGTAGTGTTATTTTAAGTAACCTCATTATCCCAACAGCATGAACTCTAGTGAATACTTGATTTTTTGATAAGTTCACTGTGAAAGTTCTTAACTTCTAACCAGCAGTCAGGAAGTGTCTCTCCTTTTCTTCCTTGCCACCCCTCCATGCTAGTATGTGTGTAAGAGTTGCCATGTGATGTTGGCTTTCTGACCCCAATATATTATTTACAGGATTCCTGTGATGGAACAAAACCTCTACAAATAATAGTCTATTTTTCTGGATGGCAAACATCTGGGTAGTATAAGTAAATGGGTAATTTATTAGTGTTTGAACAGCTTAGAGGAGGGTAACCAAAGATAGCCCTGAACAGCTCAGCGCTTCTGACAGCAGCCTTCTGTCTCATTTGCTGTTTGTGACCAAGCACGGTGCCGCTCGTGAGCAGGAGAGGAGGCAAGGGTGAAGGGAGGGAGCGGAGTGGACAGAGCGGGCATCAGCTGTTCCAGTGAAACACCCTTTCTTCCTTCCCTGTGTGTCTGAGGCTTTGCATACCTGCGGTGGGAGTTTGAGGCCAAGGGCTTTGAAATGCATCGCGTTTTGGTGACGGCTCTGGAGGTTCTAGTGGACTTGCTGCAGTGGCGTGTGTGTCATTTGTTTGTTCCATGGTCATAATGGATCAAACTCAGACTGAACTATGGGTAGATACCATTAAACCTTTTGTTCCTCTCTCTCCCTCTTTGGTTCTGAGAAATATTGCTAAGGCCATAACAGCAAATCTGTGCTTCTGTTTGATGAAGGCTATATTCTTTAGTGCTTTCCATTCACTTTACGTTGCAGGCTGTGTGCAAAAAGATAACGCTGCAGGACAGAAGTTTACTCAAGCTTTGCACTCTTCAAGGGAAGATTTTCATGGATTCTGCCAGTTTTATAAACCAATGAAGAAACGCTGGGGAAATTGAGCCACAGGCTTTTTTGTGTCACAGCAACCCTTATAGTAGTTTGGGGTAAAATAAAAATCAAGTTCACTCCAAAACGCCTGTGTGTACTCAATTAAAAACTTAGACCAGCGTATAATAAATTATCTGATTTTTCTTGGCCCCCTTCCCAACCTCTCAGCTAAGGCCACAAGCCCATGAATGACTGGCATTTTTGAGGAAAATTGGGAAATGGTCTCTATGAATTTTAATTTAAAATAAAATTTTGTTGTCTTTTTCTTGCATGAATCTGATAACGAAGCAGTGCTGTATATCAAAATGGGAATAAATTAGGTTAGACTAGGTTTTCCTCTGTCCAGAGAAGGAAAATGAGGTGCAGTTAGCAGTCTGTTAGGTAACAAGTTAAATATTTAAACATTCAGTAGTGTGAGGAGAGCAAAGCCTGGTGGCGGTTAACATGTTAGGGTAGCTGTTTTTTGCCTTTTTTTTTTTTTTCCTTTTTTAGACATTCTTGTCTGCTGAGATTTATTTTTTTCCAGTCCCTGCTCTAGGTAAGGGAGGCAGTATTTTAACTCTATGGCATGAGGGATGCTTTTTGCTCCAGCTGCAGGTTTCCTTGCCCTATCTGCCTTCCCCACAGGGGCGCAAAGCTGAGCCCTTGTCCAGCTGTTTCTTTCTTGTAACTTGGCAGAGGCAGGGCTCATCCCCTGGATTGGATTCTGCTTATTGGGAAGCACCTCCCAACTTTTAGGATCTCTGCTTTGCCTTGGGCATAGGCTGCCCTGTGCAGCATTTATAATGGATATGCTGCTGGGGAGAAAGCAGTTTTTTCTGCTGGCTGGTCTGTCTGAAGTCCGTCTATCATCAGTGGTCTGGTGTGGATCTCACTGCAGCTGTGAGGGGGAATTGGTTTGAGCACGTGGAGAGCAGTGGTGCTGGCTGCGGGGTCACTTGCAAGCTCACGGTGTAAGGCAGTAGTTCTCAGTCCCCGTTCACCACATAGACAAGCTAAGCATGAAAACCGGTTTGTTTTGAAACTGAAGACCTAACAAAACAAAGGGAAAAAATGTAAAGGGGATAAACAGAAAATGTTTCCTGGTTATTAAAAAAAGCAAAAAGAGAGAGGGCAAACACACTGACCCCTGTTCTGCGTCTGATTGTCTCTTTAGGAAAGTTCCTTCTGGCATTGACAGCAAAGGGTCAATTCCAAGGGTTTCTCACCGCTGTGTGTGAGCATTGTAGAAGGGACCCAGTTTTAATCGTCCTGCCCGTTACTGGAATATAAATGAACCTGTCAGTCAGCAACCGTATTTGATGTTTGCATCTTTTCATACCGGCTGAATTTTACAAGGGCAATCTGCCCTCCTGCATTGTTTGTCACTGTGTGTCTGCCGGAGATTAAATGGCTACATTTGCAGAATAGAAGAGGATGAGCGCAAGACCATACTATTAGTCACCTCCTTTTGCCTACTGTCCTTCTTACTGGAAACTCACTCAGAGAGTACCGATGAAGGTTCAAATTCAAGGTGTGGCTGAGAGAAGCGGGTATATGTGTCTTCCTCCTGTCTACTGAGCTATTTGGTTATTCAGGGTGCATGTCTCTTCCTCTCTGCACTGATGCAGGGCTTATGGAGAATTGCTCATACTCTGTCTTGCTTTCAGCCAGTGAATACCTTTGATTTGTCCACACAATTTAAAAAAAAAAATGTTTATACAGGTGTGATTAAAAAAAGGCATTGCATCAAGTTGAGGTGAGGGTGGGGTATTTTTCACTGGGTATTTATGGGTGATTTTACTTTCAACTTTATTCCAACAGAAAAATAATTCTTCTAGGATGAAGTAGCTGTCAATTAAACAGTAAAGCTGTAGTAATCCTGGGATCTGGGGTCTGTATTTTAGTCCGTTTTCACTCCCCAGTTTTCCAGGTGCAGCATCTTTGACTTCACCTGTTTCCCCAGTTAGAAATAAAGAGTTAAATTCAAACAAGCAAGCTAGGAGGAGAATGTGTGTGCCAGTCAGGATTCTTAGCTAAATTGCTTTCATACTTTGTTTTTATAATATATTTACTGCTTAGCCACATTTTGGCCTTTTTCCTTTTTCTAACAAAAATCATTATGTGGGATAGCTAGTAGATAGTTCCTGCTTTCACAGTGACAACTCCATGCTACAAATGTCCCTTGGCATGGGGATCGTTAACTCATGGCAATTTGTCTACCTTTCTGAGTAGTTTTTTTTTTTTTGACACCAGCTACAGATTCTACGAAATAGTCTGTGGGGGGAGAAGTGTTTATCTTGTGTTGAAACTGAGGATGGACCAAATGCTTGAGGAAAAGAATGTATCAAATAATGAGCTACAGATAATACTAAATCTTTTCAAGATCCTGGAAGGAGATGTTTAGGCAGAATTGTGCGGCAGTCAGCATGAGAAAATTGGCATTTTGTGAAGTGCTACCATAGAATGTGTTTCAAACGCCACTATTTATGTATCCATTTATATAGATAGCATCAATTACATATTTTTAAGTGTTGATGATGGGTCTAAAAACTACATGCATTATGAACATAAAAGTTTCTTTTTCTGTGGCTTAAGTGTGGAGAACAAGTCTTTTTTCTCAATCTGAAAGCTGTATTTGTTTGCTTAAAAGAATGAAGAGTGGTATTTTGTTGGTAATATTCACGAAGATTTATTAATATTTTATTGTGGAGCTGTTAAATAGAGGGCTATACATACTAGTTCTTTTTTTTTTCGATAGCTCTGCTAAAAGAGCATAGCAACACCATGCATTTGCATTTTCTGATCACTAAAAATCCCCCCTACCATAAATGTGTATGTGAAATTGAGAACCTAATTAAAAGATTAACAGCATGTACAGTACTTTACCCAAAAGGCATGTGTTAATTTGTTAAAACACTAAAGATTTTTATGCTGTCTTTTTTGATGCTATCAAAATATTTTCAGTGGAACTGGTTGAACCTGGTCTCTTTATTATAAATTCTTCTGCAGAGTAAGACGACTTAATTTCATATCTAATTGCATAAGGAATTATAAATTATATTTTCTAAGAGACCTATGACACTAAAATGCAGAATGAACAAATAAAACTGATTTGTTCTAGTACAAATGAAGATATATGGCAGTATTTTTATTACAGACACCATTTGTTTGGGTTGAGTGTCTGAATATTTTACAATAAGGTACAAAGTGCTCTTTGTCGAGCAGTCATTCTAGCAATGCATCTTAAGGTGTTTTACAACTAATTGCCATGAAACGAAGAAACCCAAATCAACAAAAAACAGCCCCACCCATAAAATAAAACCCTATGCAGAATGGGATAAATCTGTTCCAAAGGAAATACGTTTTACAGAAGCAGCAGGATCTGCCTCTTGGATCAAACATGGAACTTTTCTTTTGTTTGCAGAGGAAAGACCTGTTGATTTCAAAAGCGTGCTTTATGTCAGAAAAAGGTGACTTGCTGTATGTGAAGTGGTAGTTTCCAGCTAGGAATGAGATGCCATGGTCTAGACTAGAGCACACAGGCAAAGGATTACGAGTCTGATTTCTAGTGGGGAAGCACGGTTGGTGTATAGGACAGTGTACTGGAGGTGGGCATTTCTCTGATGTAAAGGGAAATGTAGGTCCTGCCGTGGCCCCGTTAGTGCCCCGTAACCCAAGGGGATGCTGTGGTGCTGCAGAGTTAGGATTTCCTTGCCTCCTGGGGACTTCAGGAGGAATCTTGAACAAATCGCCGTTCCTTCACCTAAAGCCCAACCAGTAGGTGTTCTCCTTTGGAAACAACTAGGTTTTTACCAGTACAAAGTGATGAATTACTTTAAGAATGGAATATTACCCTTATGGCAGAATTTAGCAGTAACTTGCAATTACTAAAGATTTGTCTTTTGTAACTACTCTTCGTGGAATTTTATTCTGTCATTGAAAGTTTAAAATGGTTTATAGTGAATTTACCATTTTGTACTGAACTGTTGTCAGTGTTGGTGCCAAGGCTGTTTGAAAGTTACCGAATGTCTACTTAACCAGATTAGGTTAAACCCTACTACATTATTTAGTGCAAGGATGTTTGTTGTTCATAAAGGAACAAATTAATATTCCACTGACCTTTCGAGGTTTGAATTAATAAATTTATCATAAGGATTAGTTTGGTATTTTATAATAGAGATGTTGTTTTATTTATTTATCCAGAAGTACTTTTATTACAAAGTTTACTGATACAAAGCTACTTCTGTTAAGCTGATTGTTCTTCCCACAAACTAAAAGACCGGTGCCAAATTGTAAATCCCAACGTATGTATGCATTTACGAATTTTTCTAGAAAGGGGCCAAAAGGGTTGTATGGCACTTCATAAAGGTAAGTAGGAAAGAAATGTAGTAATCTTTAGCTAGAGAGCTTCCATGGTCTGGTGTGAGTGGTATGAGATGAAAACTGCAGCATTTATGATAAAGTGTGGATTACACTTGTAAAAAACATTTATGCCTAATAATCCAAAGTGATTTCAGTAACAATGTTAAGGAATATTTCTATTACCATAAAAACATTAGATTTTTTTTCCCTTACCTTTGTGTAAGTCTGTAGTAAAATTTCATTTTGCAGGGACTTTCTGTGCTTTACAATTTTGAGTGTGTCTGTACAGGAAAACAGGGAGGGAGAAAGCAAAAAAGAAGAGAGATGGCCAAGAGAGCAAGTGTTTCTGTGCTGTTTGTAATAACAATGTCACGTCTCTGTGAGGGACAGCAGGGTGATTTTTGGTAGTGTAGTAAGCACCTGCACCATCTCATTGAGGTACAGCAACTCTCCTGTCCCACTCTTCTCCTTCCTCTTCTTGTTGAAGTGAGGTTGGGACAGAGTTGCAGGTACAGCTGTAGTACTGACATGGCACTGTGATGCCCCATGGTCGCAGCGTGGATTTTGTGGAAGGAGGGGCAGTTACAGAACAAAATTGCCATCATACGTCTTCAAGGCTTCTCCTGAATCCTTCCCTTTCTGATCTCTGTCTCTTGTGCATAAACTCTGGTTTTGCATGTAAATGTGAGGGAGATGGAGGAATCTTAGCTGCAGATGGAAACACCCCCCCCAGTGTCTTGATATTTTAAAAACCCCAGAATTAGAAGGTGAGAAATTTATGTAGCCTTTGCACCATAATAATGTGGAAAGACCTGACACAAAACCATAAGGCTTTTTTCACAGGTTCAGTTGTCTGGAAATTGTGCAATGCTGTTTAAACGGAATGACTTTTAACAGATCGCAATAAAAAAAAAATTTTTTAAAAAATCATGTTTTCACCAAGGATTACATGATGGCAGTGCGAAGTCCCATGCAGTTAATAGACAGCATGTACTTTGTTTTCCTTTGAGTGCTTAGCATTTTGTCTAGATTTTATCTGGCCATGTATCCAGGAACTGGGTATGGATGCAAGCTGCTGTTAATTGAACTGTATTTAGGACTATTAAAACCATCCTATGTGCTGTACGGCAAGATGTGTATCTAAATTTGCATTTGCAGCAATGTAGCTGTAGCATGCATATCCTGTAGTAGATAGGTAGCCCCTAGTCCACATATTTTTAGAATCAAAATGTAACTGGTTTATGACAAAGTAACTTCTTACATGGACATAGCATTTGTCTTTTACAAAACCTGCAGTTATTTTCCCAGAGCAGTTGCGAGGTGCAGTTTGTAGCTTAACAGGAAGAAAGATGGAATGTTCTTAATTTTGCCGTGGATCGTTGGCCCATTGAGTCAGGTCTTGAGTTGCAGCAATTTCTTTATAGAGGGAGGCTGGTCCTGGTTTCCCCTGGTCTCATACACCTACTGAACATCTTTTTACATCCAGCTGGTTGTGTGATGTAGTATTTAGTGGTGAGAAGATGCTCTCTGATACAAGGAGTGATGAGTTTAAATCTGTAAGCAAAAAAATTCCCTTATTTCTGTGCTTGCTGGATTAAGTAATTTATATAACATGCTTTATAGAAAAAGGGCTATGTTTGTACAGAAGGAGGTGCCAGAACGCTAATAGAAGTATAGTAGCTCATCTGATGGGTGGGACAGACTTCTGCATGCTATTTGGAAACAAAATTAACCCTGTGTGGGAGTATAATACCTAGCATTGTTAACTCTTGACATTGTCTTTCACATACTTCTGGGGCTGTTGATGAGGGGAGCTTCAGCTTCTCTTAAAAAATTTAATTTGTAGAGATAAAAAATAAAATCTTAGAGGATTCCATCAGAAGCTTGCAAGCATGATCCTGTCTTTGGCATGAGAACGTGGAATAGGAAAGAATCCAAGCATTTTAATTTGCTGGGAGCAAAAAGAGGCTGGTTGGTAACTTCAGGATGCAGTATTGCTCTCTGAAGCACATTACTTGCAGGTGTGCAGGCATGTGACAGTGGGATCGTACATGGGTCTGTGTTCGTTTCAAACACGCCTGGGACCTCCTGTGGCCCTTTCGTTATTTCTGAACCTTTGGCACCGAGTGTTGGTGGGGGATGTGTGGACATGGGGAAACGAGAGAACTAGATATTAGAATTCAGTAGCAGATTTAAATTAAGCAGAAACCTCAGTATGTTATAAACTTGTAAGGCTATATATACATGATGGCATGTGGCTGGACCATAGTCATGCTCAGGAAACCACTGAATATTATAGGACAGTTCATATGTTTTCTAATTCTTCCCAGAAAAAAGAGGATTTCAGTACTTGAGTAATATCTTGTTATTCCATTCCTACTATTGGCAGCACAGCAATTTGAACTTGCAAAAATAGCAGATTAGATATTTTCTTGAAACTACACAGACTATTTAGCATCTTACTGATGTTCTGGCAGAACAGCATAGGGATTGACAGAAACTGGGACTGAAAGTGACTTACGGGAGCTAACGGAGTTTAGTGAAGGTTATGAAAAAGCAGCGCTTTCCATTAGATGTCCTATGAAGAGAGAGATGGGGAAGGCCAAGAGATGCCCAAGCGGGAACTACACACCACGAACATGGCTTTTGGAGCCAGAGGAGTCTAGGCTGACGATTTCATTTGGGGCTTTGCTTCCTTAGTAGGAAGAGTTACGAACAGAAGTGAAAAAGCTGGTAGTAACAGAGACAACGACCTGACCTCTTAAAACTTAAGTGTAAGGTGCATATCTCAGAGTCAAATATTCCTTGCAATGGTGGAAACTTAAATGTGGTGTTCTGGTACTACTGTAGTAAGGCCAGAAATTGAACTAGGAAGGTTTGTCTTGGTGTGAAGGCTAAGTGAAATGCAGAAGTTAAATGGGCATCCAGGTGTGTGGTGTAGAGTCCAAAATCAGCACACACAATGCTGTTAGTGTTCATAATTGTTGGTGCTGTAGCTTCAACAAGGGTTTCTTTACAAGAAAATTAAGCCATGTTTCAAGCTAGAGCAGTGTAAATAAATGCTTCTGAAGTCTGTGGAGTTTTTGATTTCCACTGATGCAATTGAGGGCAGAGGTGGAAACATGATTTTTTATTTCAAGGTGTATCTCAAGCTACATTTCAAACTTGTTTTATGTGAAGAAGTAAATAACCTGTTGGGAGGCAGGTTGTGAGTATAGGTAACACAGCTTCAGATGCATTTATAGGATCAGTAACCACTGTTGATTGTTTGCAAAGAGCTTGTTTGGGCTGTTCCATGCATGTAATTTTTCGGCTGTGTCCTAATACAGAAAAACAAACTCAGTACAGCTATTCTGGAGTGAGTTATCTACCTACAGGAGGGATAGGCCAAAGCCATTTTACTACAGAACATTTTTCCTTATATGAAAGCCATCTGTTTGCAGGATATTTTTTGTTTCATGATCTTCAGAGTAATTTGATTATTTTTTATAATACATTGTAGAAGCTTGGGTTTAGGTCCTTGCTTGCTTATGTGAATACCTGAGACACAGTGACTTGGACAACAAAATAGAAGTTGCAGAGTCATGGAGAAAGATGACCTGTGTCCTCAGAGGACAGAAGCGTGGGAGCTCTGAGACTGAAAGTGGGGAGGCGTCTTCGTTTTAATATATGTAAGATTTGACTTGGTTTCAAGTACTTTTCTTGAGACTGGAGGAAGGAGAAAGCTGCAGAGTAGGGAGACATGAGAAGCCTGAGGTTAGGAGCCTCACAGTAGGCTATGGTGTTGCTTTAGTTTGTGTGTGCGTGTGTGTTTCACTGAAGGTGGGGATGGCAAATATCCACCTTTTTGGCAAGGACTGAGAAGTTGGTCTTTAGTTTGACTAATATTTATGTGTATGTAGGAAGGTTTTAAAAGAAGGAGAAAATATTTGTTAATTTGGACTATTAGTGGTTGAAATATCATAAACACTTGGATGTCATAAGAGAAATACAGTAACATTTTGTTTTCAGAGAACTTGTTAGAAATACTACTTGAAATTAAGATTTGTATATTTTGCAGAGGCGCTTTCTTTGTGAGGCTTTCATGTAAAAGCAGGGTTCCCTGTCTAACTGCATCCATAAATCAAGACGGTACTTTCTTTTCTTCGGAACTTATGGTAGAGTTTTGTTTTTAAAGCATAAGGTGGTTAGTACTTGTCTGTAGATTTTTAAATAGTGCACAAATGCACAAGATTTTTCTTTGATTCGCTTTTTTTTTCATTTATTAACAAGGTGGTTATGTAGGAACATTCATCAGAAGCTTTAGAAATAGTGGGAGATTTATGATGTCATATGATGTCATCACAGCAATACCCTGCATTGTAAAACTTCAGAGCAACCACTGCAGTACCACCAGAGTGAATAATGGAGCATTCATTCACTCTTACCAAATCCCAACATCAAATATTCTACAGGCTCTCTTAAAACAGAAATTGTGCCTATAGGAATGTGTAGTGAGAAGTTATGCTTAGGAGGGTGTAATTGGAGTATCTCAAAAGGAGTGGCAGATATTTCAGTTCCCAGAAGTTGTCATGTTAAGGCTGCACAAAAGCTAGAGACTCTCTGAGGTAGAAGCTCTTCAGATGGAAGTGGCTGAAAAACTCTTGGCTAGCTCGTGAGAACAAGTACTTGAGGCCAAATTCTGCTCTGTTACACCATCCTATGACTGGACTAGTGCCAAAGACGAGCGCTTTCGCTGCTGCAACTAGACTGGAGGGAGTACAACTCTGAGGGGTCTGAGCAACCAGTGACTCGACTCTAAACCACACATAAAATGAGTTTAGCAATCTTGGACTGTTGAACAATGATTCATTTTATAATTTGACCGCAAAATGTAGCTGAGTTGGTAATGATTGCTTCAAACAGCTCAAGCAACTGAATGAGCAAGGAGGAGTTGGGATTACCCTTAGCCCTACTAAGTGTCCTTGTTGGGCCGGAGGTCAAGGCTTCCCGGTATAGCTTTTGCCTGGGGCTGCACGGGCAGGCAGGGGAGAGCTCTGCCTGCAACAGACAGACAAAGGTCTCATTCTTTAGTGGTAAACATGCTTTAAGAGCCACCACTGTATACTAACACTTAAAACAAAATGAAAAGTCTGCTGCATGTTACTTGTTCAGGATGTTAACAGCAGTATGGCAAATACATCTATAGTATGGGAGGGAGAGGAAGATACAAACAAACTTTCACAACCATCCTTTCACATCTGTAATTACATCCAGACTTAGCAGCAGTGTCATTTCATATTGCAGAGGAGCGTGGCATCCCTTGAAGTGAGATTTCTTGGTGTTTAATCCCACATGTTAGAAAAGGCCCATTGTGCTCCGACCTGCTTTAAAACAAACCGTACTAAACCGTGCATGCATGCTCAAAGAGTCCTCCCTTTTTATAGACGACTGCCATTTGTTGCAGGGGTTGCTATGGCAAACTGGGGCAGAAAATCCTGTCTTGATGTTAAAGCAAAATACTTAGAAATTTTAAGGAGACAGATTTTGAGAATATAAATTAATTAAATGGCAGTAATTGCATTATTGCACTATCTTGCCAGGGAAATAGCTATTCCTGTGAGAGTCTATTACTGTTAGGTCTTGGAGCAGAGTGTAATTTTTTGAAAGTGCTTTAGGTTTTCCAAATCTGTCTTTCTGCTTTTATTTAATTCTAACTAGTAGTAAATGGCAGCTTAGCCCTGCAAAGGTGGTCATCATCTTGCTTGAGTTGTTAAAGCTGCAAGAAGACTGAATAAGCATTTACAGTTTGGGCTTAAATTGACAGGAGTAAATAACGATAACCTCACCAATCTGGCCCAAGTAGCTGCTCGATAGCTTGCCCTGTTGGGATCAATGTCTTTGGATTGGGACAGGAAACATTAGGCTTCTTCCAGATAGGAGTCCTACAGCTGTCTAATGTGCCTTTTGCTCCTTGACTGCTGGAGGTGCAAAGTGTCAGGCAGGTAGGGGACTTCTGTGGTACATTTCTTCATTTGTGAGAAAAAGAAAAAACCCAAGGCTGTTCTATGTTGCATGCCTTATTTTTTTTTCCCTGTGTCCTGACTGCTTAATGCCTCTGACCTTACTGTAGTTGTGTCCTTCTTCAAACCTCCAGTGAAAGGATGAAGAGTTCACTTCAGAAATGGAACTAATAAACTGGATGCTGCCTGGTGTATTTTTAGTTGAATTAAAAAAGCAGCTTGGAAATATTTTTTGCTTTTAGTGCTGAAAACAGGCAGTTCTATATCTTTACATCTGTAATAGTTATTCATTAGAGTATTTCCTTACATTTTTAAGTGGGATTATGTTATGGCCCTTTGACAATGTCTGGGGAGAAATGAAGACTAAAGTGCCCACTTCCCACATCTGAAAGAGAAATTCCGATTTAAAGGACTATATATGAAGAGAAATGAAAAATAGTTTTTGTAAATATGTTACCTTGGACCATGAAGAGCCTTACTCAGTTGACCCAGTGAGTGAACTCCTTTCACTGGGTGTTCTCCAAGCGTCTTTGGTGTTTGCTTAGTTGATCTCAGTTGATCAGTCAGCCTGTGGCAGGCTGAATGTGGGCACAGGTCAGTGACTCTGCGTTGATTATGCCAATATTGCCAGTCTTACGAATTGACCATCTGCTCTTTGCTTTGTGTGCGCTTTAAGAATCAGGCAGCAAGAGCATGACAGTAGCCTAGGATTAATACCTACATCAAAGTTCGGGAACTCTTGAGTCTTCTCAATTTTGCCACTGCCTATTTCTGTTCAAGAAGTCATCTTTGGCTGTGCTGCTAGTACAGCTTGCTACAGTTGGTTGTGCTGGTGAACAAAGGTAAATATGCGCTTCTATCGAACTTCCAGTGTTTATTTTAGTGCATTGAGAGTGTCGTTTTGTATGTTCCTCTTGGGTTCCTGAGTAGGCAGCAGACTGTCCAATGCATCCAAGGAATGGAATGGAGTGGAATGGAACATAACAAAGCTTCTGCGTTGCAGATTGAATTTGATATGTTTGGGAGAGGGACCAGCAGCTTCCCAAATGGGAATTAAAAAAAAAAAAGAGAAATGTAAAAATGTTTATAACTAGCTCAAGTCAGCATCCTCATCTGGAACTGGCCAAGTCTAATTCAAGATGCTTTTCATGCCACCGTGTTTGCCAGCTACCTCTTAGGCTAAGGTATTTGTAGTGAATCAAGAGTTCAACTCTGTGTTAGAAAAAGAAAGGCACTTCTTGTGGAATATCGTTAAAAGCTGAGCCAAGTTTTTTCTCATTTAATATTACTTACTTGAACCCACTGTATTTCCTAGTATTTTCTGCAGCGTTATTCTTTCTTGTCACATATGTTGTTACTCAGTTGAGAGGTTTTTCACTGCATTACCTGACTTAAAATGATCTCGTGTTCAAGGCTTAAATTAAGGAGTTTTGAAAACCTGGGTGTTCTGATTGTCACTAGTGCAGAGATTAGGTACAGGTGACTGAGTGCTTTGAAAGGGAGCTTTGTATCCACTTACTAGCTTTTCTTATCTTCATAAAAATGACAAAGAATCAAATAATTTTAAAAATACAAAAAAGTTTAATTGAAAACTACTTTTCCATACATGTTGCAGTCATTCCTTATGGGTAAACATATGCATTAAATGTTGTAACTACACCCACAACATTCATTCTTATTAGATGAATATGTTTTTTTATACTAACTCTGCATGGTAAGTGAGTAATTTCTATCTTAAATTCTACATTTTTCCTCTGTGGTTACAACCAAAATTATACAGATTCCCTGTGTGGAATTATATCCCAAACTACTTTCCCCCCAAGGTATTTTTAAACTTTTCGCCTAAATGATATGCATTATTTTAATTACAGCACATAATGATTATCTGGAAGCTATTGGTTATTAAGTCAGTCCAAGGTGCCACTTAAGTCCTTTTCTTTTCACAATTAACAAAATAATTGTTTCAAAGGCAGGCAGGGATAGGAACCCCAATCAAATCCTAGCAGGCATGTCATTATCGTAGCAGGGGAGAGCAAAGGAGCAGGTCCCTCCCTGGGTGAAAGCATCAGGAAGAAACGGGTGGTTGTATTTGTTTTGGCAGGGTGAAGCTGTTGTGAGCCCGGAGTCCCAGCCAAAACCAAGTGAGCTTTGAGTTGACTTGAGCCATTTCTCAAATGTTTTTGTGAACTCTCGCTTTTTTTTTTTTTTTTTTTTTTTATTCCCCATATTGTTTTAATTATACTCCTCAGTGCTGGGAACATCACACCAGATCTTCCATGTTTTGGGATTATTTGTGAAAGGATTTCTCATCAGCTAATAGCCATTATTTCAAAAAATCTTCACTGGTTGGGTTGAAGTCTGAGCTCAGATGTGTGATCACATGAGGGAAAATTCCGTGGAGACTTGGAGTGGAATGAAGCCCCCTCCTTAATACTTTTGTCTAACATATGTCACTGTATTAAAAATAATTACTTTGGTTCCTTGGAGGGGAAGAGGAAGGGTTTTTTTTAAAACTTGGAATTCTATATCGAGTAGGCAAATAAACTCCTGAGATTGCTTTCATTTGAAAGGGATATTTTAAATGGTACCTTTTACTTGAATGTTGGCCAGTTTAATTTAGATTATTGCTTCTGACAATTAACCTCGTGTTGGGCTGCACTTGTCTCATTAGCAATGTGGCGAGTGATGAACTTGGATTCATGAGAGCTCAGCCCCCACCTGGGAAACTTACCCACCAGGGCTGCGCCCCTGCTCTGACAGTTAACAAATCCACGTAAAAGCTGTCCGTGGAGGGCTGGGGCTGGGTGATTAAACAAATACAGTAGTAGTCTTACCAAATTCGTTGAATAGTTTTGCCAGGAAAGAAAGTTGAACAGCAGAGGAGGCATGGGCATGAGATTTAAAAATATGTTATTTCGAGGTGATCTGGTTTTGATATTTTCCTTTTTCAACTTTTTCTAGTTTTGAGACAGAATTTCTCCTTCAAAATTTATCTGCTTTAAAAACAAGTTTTTAAATAAAAAGGAAATAGACTGATAGGGAGTAAGGATAGGGCTCAATAATTTAAAGAATAAAATTCTTAAATTCTGTTTGAATGTAATGCTTCATCTGCCAGGAAATGATCAGTTGATTTGTTTTTCATTTAAGCAAAACCAGTTATGCAAGTTGTGGTTTTATGAACTGATTCCCCCTGCTTTTTATCCCCTGATTTTTATCCACTGAAGCAAAATATCTGTTACATCCACAGTCTACTGATCTGTGTTACACAGGGAATATTCAGAAAGAATGTTATCTTTTGGTGGTGATTTGATGAACAAAAGAATTTGAGATAATTTTCTGCAATAGAAATAATGACTTCACCAGCTTTGTATAGTTGAAGGCTTCTCATCTAAATACCGTCAGAGAATGACTACTAATGTTCAAACCCCAAGATGAAATACAAAGACTATTCTGGCATTACTAGGAGAAAGAAATGAAAAAAAAATCTCTTTTTCCAAACTTTTTTTCTTCCTGTGTTTTTCATTTCTTAGTTATACCAACATGCTTCATACCCATGTCTAAATATACATACATACATATCAACTGTATAGCGTCCAGAGTAAATACAGATACAGGTATCTTTATATGCAGGAAGGGGGGAAAGTGTTAATCCCTTAAAGTGTTTTATTTTCTCCTTTTAATTTAAATTCACTTTGCATTTTATTGTATCGGCTCCCTACAAATACTTTACTACTTTTGCTGTGAAAATCAGTAAGGGGAGCATGATTTAAACGGACTGCTCTGTTCTCTCCTATTATGTGGCTATGTATATATTTGCAGCCACTTCAAAGGTATTATACATGTTATCTAGAAATAGTTATTCCATTGAATATTTAATAATGTATACATGAAAACTGATCCAGAAAAGACTATATGAAAAAAGATTTGCTCTGGCAGTAAAGTGGGTTATTTTAGCAGAAAAATGATATCTTTTTTTTTTCCTTGACTGCAGGGAGAGATGGGTCTCCCCTGTGCAGCTGGCCAGTTAAACGTGTAGCCCATATGTGCACAGTGAAGAAAGCTAATGCTGAGGTGCGAATGCGACTGGCAGAGATTGCCCATGCCTGCCTGCCATGTTCCTTTCTCAGCTGCAAGGGCAGCTTCGCCCTGCCCTGGGAGCTTGCGCCTTTGTGTATTCTGGGCTGCCCTGCTCTGTGTGGGCTGAGCGAGCGTGCCTGGTGGTGGGTACTCTTGGGCACTCCTGGGTGGTGGGTAGCTCTTATGGAGCCGGCATCCCTTGCTCATCCCAGTAGACTAGACCCACGGCAGCCTCTAGTGATCTCCTCTTCCTCTTGTTTATAAATTTGAGTAAAATGCACAGTAAGGAGATGGGAAGAAAAGTCATGACTCAAGCTAAATAGAGTAAGTTGTTGCCTTGGGGGTAGGCGGAAGGGACATTAGAGGTTTGTGGTCTGGAGATTTATTCCTGTAGAGCTGGGAGGTGGCTGGCTGCCATTCAGAGACGGGAGCAGTGTGGCGTGGGTGCGAGGAGGAAGGTGACAGTGATGTGGCCCTGGAGGGGCGGGTGAGCAGGCACTGACCAGCAGGGCTGCTTGCCACGAGGGATTCTCATCCAGAGTTGAAAGCATCTTATAGACTGTGATGAATCTGAGCTCTATTTTAGCAGGAAACAAAACCTATTCATTTATTTGCAAGCTAAAAATTAGAACTATTTTCTTTGTACAGAAGGAGGCCTAAAGGGCTGGCAACAAGGTTGAGACCATTTTCTGTCTAGGGCAGTTGTTGTTGGAGGGTTCTGCTGTCTGACTGAGGCTGAGGGAGAGTGTGCATCGTTCTTGCCCATCAGCCTGCCAAGTCTACCTGTCTCTCAGGAGATATGGCACTGCAAATTCCCTTTCCCCTACTGGCAGAAAATACCTCAGCCACGATAATAGCATAATTTTGCAGTTCTGCCAAGATCCCTCTAAAGTTTTGGTTGTGACATTTAATTACATTTGCTAATACTTTCCTTCAACATAAAAATTATTGAAAAGATGCTTCCGGTATGACATTCCTTTTATTTAAACAGGGCACATGTGGGCACATGACACAGCTAATGGAATGTGAAGCCTTTTGTACACTACATACCTGGATAAAAGCTAGCTTAGGTCCTTAATATCTTGGAATTGGTACCTCCATTTCATTGCTATTTGTGAAGAGCTTATGTTAGCACAGCCTGAAGACAGAGTATTTTGATTACAAACTGTAATCCTAGTTTCTATAAGTTAAGTGTTCCTTAGACATTTCCAGATGAGGGGCCTCCAGATCTTCAGTTCTCTTCTTTGGGTGTGCAATGAAAAGCATTTCACCTCCAGAGTAGTTAAAGGAGGTAACAGAGAAGCCAATATTTTGGGTCACCAGCAATAGAATTACTCCTGATTGTCAAGATTGGGTAGAACTTCATTTTCAGCATGACTTCATTGAACAACTTGTCAAATGTCATGAGAGCAACATGTTTAGTCTAGAACAGTATACCTAAAGGAAGCCATTTCTTACAAAATCTTACAGATTCATCCATAATTTATCTATTTTATTTAAGATTATTCTCCTAGATTACAATTTTAATGGTGTGGCTTTGACCTTTTACATCTACACCACAGTGGTGCCTGGTCACACTGACTGGGACCCTTATTGTATGAGCTCTTCAAATGAGTTATTCTGTGATAAACTGTAAACCAGGGCCTTCACCTGGGGAACAAAAGCTGTTTTGATGCTGATAGGCTCCTCTGATTAGATTTTCATCCACCATAAACTCAAATGTGAGAGGGAGAAAGGAGAGTATTTCTGAGGCAGCGGATTTTTCCAGGTGGACGTGCATTACGATGGGTGTTTGGTCCTCACCTAGAGTGCTGCCAATTAAAAAGGCAGGCAGAAGAGCTGATCTGCCTCTACACAGAGAGCTACAGACCTGAAGAAGTGCTGGAGCATCCCATATGGTGGGTGTGCTGCTCTTTACTCCATATTCTCTTTTTTTTTTTTTTCTTTTTTTTTTAACTGATTAGCAAAAGAAGAAATTTCAAATGTCTTTGAAGTCTGAATTATTTTAGCGTTTTAGGCATCTCAGACTTTTGGGTTAATTCTTTAGTAATAAAGTTGCTCATTACTCAGAAAGTCTTTATTTCTTTGCAGTTTATACCTATCTTAAGACCTGCAGTACAAAACAACCAATAATACTCCGTGTCTCCAAATGAACAACAGACTTTGGGGGAGTAAAATAGACTTCCATTAAGATGCAGATACCCACAGTGCAACCCACGTCCCACCACCTGAGTGAGTGCCAAGAGCAGGGAAGTTACTGGCTGTGGGAAATGACTGTATCGGCAGAAACCAGATTGAGGCTTTTCCTCCAGGGTGACCTTTGAAATCAATCAGATTGTGAAAACGATAAACCTCCCAAAGCCACCTCTTTGTGTTGTGCTTGCTGTGCTAGTAGTAGTCCCTCAGTTGCTGAGGTTTACTCTGGTTCCCTGTGCAAGTTAAGGAGAGGAGCATACATTTGGATTATTGGAGGGTCATTCCGTGTATTCTTTCGGGAATGCATGTGCATGCAATGTCTTCATCTTCCTACATAAGACCTTGGGAAGTACTGTTACGTGTATCTTATTATCTCCTTTACTGTGATGTTACTAGTTGAAATCTCTAGTCAATTACTGTGTATTTGTGGTACGGAGGAGAACACTGGCAGCGGTATAAGTTGTACCTTGTGGTGAAATGGCATCTTTGCTAGATTCCAGAGACTTTCTAGTATTGGTACCATGTTCTGAATAAGGCATCATCCCAGTGTATCTTTATTTAATGATATTCCCCAAAACTGTGAATGGGCCTCTGGATTCATTTTCTGCTTACACACATGTAGAAGCTGTGCATACGTGGGCCTAAGACACCTGGAGCTTTGGGAGATGAATAGGAATGACAATCTTTCCCCCCTTTTTTCTTGAAATACCAACATGGGGGATTTTTTGGCCCTTTGCATTTGAACCTGAGCTAGAGTTTAGGAAAGACAAAGAAGTGGTGAGAGCACTGAGCTCTGGAGGAATAGGGTTCTGGTACAGAAATTGATTTAGTATAGGAGTGTTGGTATTAAACAACAGTTTCTTTCACCAGAAGACCCATCATTGGGGCTGTTGTGATAACCTATCTCTTAAGGTGTCTGCAGTGCTACGAAAAAAAAAGAAAAAAAAAAGAGGCCCGAGAGTGCTGGTGTTCTACCTTCCAGCTTGGTGGGTTGTGAAGCACTGTGAGCTACTGTCGTGGTTTCAGGTCAGCTCAGTCGGTAACAAAGCACCACGAAGCCGCTCACTCACCCCTCACTCCCTCGCCTGGCCACGTTGGGATGAGGAGAAAATACAAAGGCAGGCTTGTGGGTCAAGACAAGGACTGGGAGGGATCACTCCCCACTTATGGTCATGGGCAAAAGACAGGCTCAACTTGGGGAAGAAACAAAATCAGTTTAATTTACTACAAATCAAAACAGAAAACAAAACACAAGGGTATTAGGAAGGGAAACCAAACATCAGAACAACCTCCCCCCACCCCTCCCGCCTTCCCGGCTCAGTTCGCTACCGATGCTGTCTACCTCCTCCCCCCGGTGGCGCAGGGGAATCGGGGATGGGGGTTGAGTCAGCTCGCCACACATCATCGTTGCCGCTTCTTTCCTCAGGGGGAAGATTCCTCTCTCGTTCCCTGCTCCAACGTGGTTCCTTTCCGCGGGCTGCAGTTCCTCACAAACTTCCCTGGTGCGGATCCTTTCCGC
>VYZV01020066.1:543190-557094 GCA_013401275.1 Pandion haliaetus | reverse complement strand
AACTTCCCTGGCGTGGGTCCTTTCTGCGGGCTGCTCTCCAGTCTCACACTGCTCCAGCGCAGGTTTTCCCATGGAGTCACAGCCATCTTCGGGAGCCTCCACTGCCCCACTCCCCTCTCTGGGCTGCAGGGGGACAGCCTGCCGTCTCACCACGGGCTGCAGGGCTATCAGCCTCCTCAGGCACCCCTCCTCCCCCTCCTTCTTCACTGACCTCGCTATCTGCAGAGGGGTTACTCTCACATTCCAATTCCCCACACACTGCCAGTTCCCCTTCTTAAATCTGTTCTCCCAGAGGCGCTCTCACCGTCACTGATGGGTCTCGGCCTGGGCCAGAGGCAGGTCCGACTTGGAGCCGGGGGAGTTTCTAGCAACTTCTCACAGGAGCCACCTCTGCGGCCCCCTCCCCCACTACCAAAAAAACTGTGCCACACAAACCCATAATACCCTAGCAGATCAGCTTTTTAAATAAATTGCATTAATCCTGCATTACCTACCTATAAGTATCCATTTAAGATGTAACTCAGATACGCTCATAACTTGTGAAAGGTGAAATCAGGAGTCCAACCATGGTGGGAGCAGTTTGTGAAGGGAGCCATTGACAGCATGAGGTGTGTTCTGGTCCTGTTTGCTCTCTTTAGCAGCAAAAAAGAATTTGGAAAATGCCTCATTTTAAGAGTTTGATTTTACAGCAGTGATGTATTGAAGTGTCCATGGGATGCTTCAGTAATTCTCATGGGACTATCCAGATAAAAAGTTAACTGTGCAGGTGACTGGGAAATGCAGGACCCAGACCTCATTCTGTTTATGACCAAAAAGTGTCATAGCTAGACTATATATTCTAAACCCCAGATGTGGCATTCTTAGAATGAATGTACTGCATGGCTATCTTTCTGTTTGTAAAGACGAATGAGGCTTCTAGCCCACACAGGTAAATAATTTTCTGGGACAGCATAAGCTACATAATAATGAAAAGGTTTTGCCAGCTTAGCTGTATTTTTCGGGGAAAAAAGCTTTTTGCCTTTTGCTGTTGTTATGCTCCTGATTAATGTAGTTATTCTAGAAGTCTGCTTTAGCCCCCAACCTTGCATCCATTCAGTTCACGTCTCACTAGGGTGAAGTCGCAGGAATAATCCCAGTGCTTTGGATGCATCACTCTTTCAGGTGATACTGTAAAAGAAAGGTCATGAAGATCCTGTGACAAGTTTACTAGTTATAGAGGTCAGCCATGATGTAGCTCGTCAAGCCTTCTGTTCAATGTATTGTTCTGCTCTGACTTGGGTAGTTACCACTTTCTTCTCCAAAGGAGCTGCGCTTTAAATGAAACTAAATTGAAAGCACTCTAGCAGGGTGGCACACCATTGGCCTAAGTGGAACACAGCAGTGAATTGCAGTGGTTGTTATGTATGAACCTGACACTCGAGCTCACAGAAGTTTGCTGCTAGTGTGTTCTGGCATTCTTGTGGGTAAAGGGAGTTATGCAAATTTTAAACTAGGTTGCTCTGTCTTTTTTCTCTATCTGCATTTTGATGAAGCTGAAGCTTAAACTTAATAAAAGACCTGTCTGTAGAAGGACATGCCATTCAAGAACCAACAGCCAGCATGGATAGAGAATCTCTTCTAAAACAAAACTAAAAATCTTTTGAGCAAATTGTTTGCTCCATTTATTGTCTTTAATTGACTAACTGGCCCGGGCTGAATTCAGCCATTTCTAGATGAGTTCTTGAGAGCTGTTCTAGTCTATGGCTGTTTCTTGAGTATGTGCAAGCTTTGAAATCTGTTGAACTTTCTCTTAAAAAAAACTCTTAAGGAAAAGAGTCCCAAAGGATCATTGATACAGGAAAGAGAAGCAGACTCATTAACAGAAGAGTTTTGTGAACTCATGAAAGATGTGCTTTCAGATTTCCTGAGCAGTCTGGTCTGCTGTGCATTATCCACACATAATTTTGGGAAGGTCTGGAGCTGACAGAGGAGTGATATTCCTGGAGCAGTAGTATATTCATTAATAACACAGTGACCTTTCGTCATTCCTGTCCCTACTCCCAAGTCTCAGTTGTGGTAGGATAAAAGCTCACTCAGGCCAGTTAAAGTGATTTCTTTAAAGGCCTGAGCTGTACCATTTGGAAGGAACAATAAAAAAATGTGTATGTGGAAGTGACTCCTTGCTACCAGGCTGTTATCTTGGGGCTGCTGTTACACTAGAATCACCGAGTCCTGGGCGAGAAGGGATCTTTTTAAGGGGGAAAATTTTGGTCCACGCAGATTTTACTGAGGAGTCATTCAGAGTCTTCTAGCACACAGAGAACACGTTTGCTTAACAAACTGGCATCATCTTCCCAAATGCAGCCCTAGAGTTGCCTTAAGTACAGTGTTGGTGCCATGAAATAAACCACCTGTGAAGTCTGCTGAGGAGCTGGATGGAAACCATGGCTTCTGGCTATCGTTTGGACCAGCTTAATGTGCTCTGGAAAAAAAAAAATTAACACGTCATATCACACCAGCTGAAAAAATAGTGTACATCAGCAGTGCTGTAACACAGAGTAAAGGACTCGCAGCAGGTGTTAACGTGCAGAGGCACCGAGCATTATGGTAACACCTGTGTTTGTCTAAATCCAGCCAGAACAATTTCCTCTCCAGTTGTAGAGGAGGATTAGAAAAAAAAAAGAAAAAATCTACCTAACTTCCAGTAGTAGCAGACATTTCCTGCAAAGCAATTTGCGTAGTATTTCCCATGGTGCATTCTGGCTGCACTGTGGTTTTTCTCTTTAAACTTTTTTTGTCTGGGGATACCTTTGGTAACTTCAGTGACCCCAGACCATCGCTTTGTCTCTCGCCAGCATTGCCAGGCCCGAGCAGTTGCAGATGGTGTGCTCTCTGAGTGCTTTCCGTAATTGAATGAAAAATAAAGCCTCTTGTAAAATATTACCAATTTAGATGTGACTTATGGGGCACATATGATGCTTATTTTTTCAATTACATGAAAACTTGGAGTGGTTAAACATAGGAAGCCAAGTGTTCTGTGAAGCTGGTCTAGATTTCTGGATTTTTAGGTGATTTTGCTTTAAATTATTATATAGCAGAAGGGGGTGAAGGAAGTCAGCAGCTAAACTGTGTTTTCCCAGCATGTATTTCACTCAGTGGACCCTTGATGCTCATTTCATGACTAATATATGCTGTACTATATGCATTTCTTGTTGTCACCAGAGATAACATTAAGTAAACTATCCCCTTAAGAAAAACAGCTTTTCTTGGCAAGTGGAATATGACTTAAGGAGCCAGCACTGGAGACATACGGTGCTGTGAATGAGTGCTGTGTGTTACTCTACTGGATCTGAGTCCAGGCACTATTTATGCTGCAGCATATTCAGCACCAGATTGTTAAATCTTAATACTGAAACAGTGCATCATTTAAATGTTTTTGTTCTGTTTATGTCCCATTTTCAAGCACTGGATATCAAGCAACACTTACTAACTTTTTGTTTCATTTGGACAAGATCTCCCTTTGCCAAAAGCTTTCTAATCTGCTCTTGAAATATTAGCCTGTCTGTACCAGCGTGTCACAGTGAAACTTTGTGCTGCTGAGGATGAACTAGGTCGCTTCCAGTTTCTTTCAGTATGTGGTGATGGAATACTTTGCAAAGCAATACGTCAATGGTAAATGCAAAGATTTAAGTGCTACAGAAAAGGAGTAGTACTAAAATTATTTCCTCTTCAACCTGTGTAGGAACGGGGACAAAAATACCCCATAGCAGTTATGTCATGGACTCATAAGCATTATGTTCTGTTGTTTTCTCTGTGCAAGAACCTCTGTTGACTATTTCAGAGGTGGTATTTATTTTATGATCATGTTAGGGAGATTCAGGATAAAAGGCCTTTGCCATTTATTTCAGTTTGGTTAGTTCCAGAGCTGGTGAAGAACTGGGAGGAGAAGTGAGGAGGAGAGGGTTGACGTTTCTTTGCATCACAGTATCCTTCCAGATACCCAAGGAGGGTTCTTGGAGCTCCTGTTATCACATAGGAAGTCATTTTCTCAATTATTAGTGTTTTTCTGGCAGTAGAGTTTACAGATGGTCTTTTTGAAGATCAAAAAGTATATAAGCAGACCTCAAAAGGCATCAGTTTAAATGGGAGTCTTGTAGGGCTGTGCTGAGAAAAGTTACGTGAGCACAACAGTGGGGCAGTGGGAAGTCAGTGGAAGAGGGAATAAAAGCAGTAGTTGCAATAGTGCAGAACAAGGCCGAACTGCTTTGCTGTCATGTAAGATGGCACTGTGGCTTGCTTTCTTTGGCGTCTTCCTGAAAGTCATTCCCGGGTATTAGTCATTGTTTTTGGTGTGGGTGGGCCCTCTGCAATTGTCTAAACAGAAATAATACCTCTACACCAAATGGTTTACCATCCAAGTTTACAGTCTTTGTGACAAACTCATCCAGAAGAGGTGATGATCCCTATTAAAGAATGAACAGAAGTAGAAATAGAACTTACAGCATTCTCTCCCGCCCCCAAAATGCTATTTTGGATCTGTGGTCAGCAGCTTGCAGTTGTTTTTTTCCCGAAGAAAAGCAACTGTCTGCATAGTGCAGCGTGTAGCTGGGAGTGAATTCTTCCTGCTTGGTGGGTTTCCAGTGCCATCCATCCACATTGGGAATTGTACCATGCTTAGATTGTAACTGTGTGCTGAAAGCCCACACATAGGAATTTTCCTGTTCAAGTCAAAACCAATGCATTTATTTACTGAAGGGTTTTGTAGACTGCAAAATCAGGACTATAGAGTATTTAAAGCTTGTTCTAACTTAGAGAACTAGGCTTTAGTGGGATGATGAAAGATGTGAAGGGAGGAAGCCTCCTGTGCTTCCTTGAAGTAATTTAAGAGCCAGGAACATGTCAGCACGTCTCTGCTAAGAATTTAAAATCTATTCCTATTCCTCCCCATTGTTTGCTTCAGGAGTCAGTACAACACATCTTTTTGAGCAAGACTGCAATTAACCTCAAGGCAGATCCTGAATCTTGTGAACAAACAAACTTATCAAAGGGTTTAGTAAGTGGCTGATAAAATATAAAGCATGAAATTTTTGTTTTCTTTTCAGGAATAATCAAGCTTGGGAGGTGGAATCCCCTCCCTCTCAGTTATGTGACTGATGCACCAGATGCGACAGTAGCCGACATGCTACAGGATGTCTATCATGTTGTGACATTGAAAATCCAATTACAAAGGTGGGTGTTTCTGAACATCTGTCCTTCTCTATTCTCTGAGCTGCTCTGTCGATTACAGTGTTACTACAGAGATTAGCACATCCTGTCTTCATTAATTTCTGGTCTTTTGATGAAATGAAAAGAAAAATGAAGAGAAGGGTGGGTCACCTGGCAGCTTTTTGGTGCATGTTCCCACTGATTTTGTATGTTTTCTGAAGTAGCAATATGGTAGCAGAGAGGGGAGGGCCAGAAACTCAGTCAAGTAAAGATGGTGCCTTTAAAGGCAGACCTTTCCACAATTCCTAATTTAATGGATTCTTGAGGCTTATTGTATAAAAAAAATGAACTCCTTGCCTTTTTCCAGGGGCTGCATTGTGAGAGTCCGGGTCTTCTACTGCCAGCTGCTGAGATGGGGTAGAGGGGAGCTTTTTGACTTTCCTTTTTTCTCCAGTGGTCTTCCCAGGGAAAAGGCGGGAAGATGAGGAAGGAATGTGTTACTGCAGCTCCATTTGGCATTTTGAAAATACTTTCCTTCCCTGAATACTAGTTCTGACTAGCAAAGCAAAAGCTCCTGACACTTTTACACTTACTTTCTCTCCCTTTCCCCCCACCAACTTGTTATCCCCCTTTCTCTCTATTGGCCTTCAGAAGAGTCCTCAAATAGTTACTGATGTCTGTGTAAGAAGTTGCAGCAGGTCTCTGGTAGTGCATAGCATACTCTAGACCTGCTGATAAGCCTACATTGCACAGTCTGCTGTAGCTCTATGGCCAGGACATGTCAGAGGAAAGAGGCAAAAATAACAGACAGCCTGGAATAATTTGCCCACAATTCTTTGAAGCTCAGCTTGAACAGAAGAGGGGTCCATTGGGATGTGTGTCTGTGTCCTTTGGTGGCAGGTACCTACATTCCAACTGTTCAGTTCAGTTTGGAATTTGGAAGTAGTTGGTGCCTCGCTGATACTAACCTCCCAAACAGCAACATTTCTTTCCTGTTACATCTCTGATGGGGCTTGGGGTTTCCAGTTGCCATTAACAGGCCTTTCCATGGTTTTAGATACTGTTATCATTCCTCAGCTAGACTGCATCTCTGCAGCATAGTTGTAAAAGAGCATCTAGAGCCTGTAGCTGCTATAAAACTGGAGTGCAGTAACTCATCTCCTCAGAAGTATGAGCTACCAGGAGTCCACCTAGCCTATTGTCACATCTATATTACCAGAGGGTATCAACCCAAGATCAAGGTCTCATTCTTTATCTTCGAAGTGCTTGAATGCCTGGATGCCGTGTAAATAAAAGATAACCCATGACTTTGCGATAAAGATGGTCATTGACTACTTGAACTCCTCAAGCACAGCTAAACTTTCAACTCCTAGGGTAAAGCCAGGCTGTGTAGGCAGAAGGCAGAACCACCTCAGAGGTTGATTGGAGAACGTGCATTAAGTCTCTCAGGCATGAATGGCAATGACAAGCTTCTCCCAACTTTCTGATGTGCTTCTCAGGTCTGTCCCCGCGTATGTAGACACAGACCATAAGCTTCTTAAATTAGAAGAGGCACAAGTCATGTGAAGACAAAGCTTCACTACATATGCAATTCTCGTAGAATGAAAGTGAGAATGAACTACATGCGGCAGATGTTGGGCATATGGCTTAATGTGTTTCTGAAAGGCTCTTGGATACTTCAGTGATGAGGGCAGTATGAGAACCTGTATAAAATGAAATTGATTTTTCAAAGCCTTGCCTCCACACAACGAGGGCCCTTACTGTTTAGGGATTTTGTTAGTGGCTGTGTGGCATATATGTTTATTATTCTATCCCAGTAGGAGTATCTTTCTCCGTCTGGAGAGGATGGCTTTATCCAGCCATTTCTGGGGCTTGCTTTATGCAGTTTCTTTGCTCTCCACCAGGCCCCAGAGGGAATGGTTATGCACACATACAATACCACAGCAGGATTAGCTGCTATTCCTGCCATGTACTGTCATTCTTTTAGTTGAACTGCACTTCTGGGAGTCAGGCTTGGTGGGGAGGGGAAAGAGGGAAGAAACACCTTGATGGGCTGGCTAAGCTGGAAACTCCAAGGTTGTGCTCGCTGCTTGAAGATCAATAGCACTTGTACGCAAAAAGTAAGCATCTGTGAAGGTGATGTTTCTATCTACTTTTTGCTTTCTGTTTTAACAGTTGTTCAAAGTTGGAAGACTTGCCAGCAGAGCAGTGGAACCACGCCACAGTTCGCAATGCCTTAAAGGAACTGCTCAAAGAGATGAATCAGAGCACATTAGCCAAAGAATGCCCTCTCTCACAGGTCAGTGTTTTTAGCAGGCTTAGGGAAAGCCAGATTTACAAGATCTAAAGCTCATATTTGGTCAGTAAAGGGCTTAGACTAAACAATTCCGTAAATACTGAATCAATTTATTTTCTTTAGAAAGGAGAAATTCTAATTAATATGAAAAAGAGTATCTTTATACCATGTTTTCTTAGTGGGTTGCCAGGTGAAAATTATGAATGAATTGGTTGGGTTTTATCCTGCTGTTCAGAGAGATGTAAATTCTTTATTTAGATCTTTATGTGAACCTTTTGCAATAGGACTAATGATGCTCAAATGCAAGGTTTGAGTGGCTTCTTCCCACTAGCAGAGATCTGCCCCCCCCACTAATGTGTAGGTAGCTCTCCTCAGCCTCCAACTATGATAAAAAGTATGCTATTTTAACAGTTGTGCCCCAATTTCTAGGAAACAGCAACAAAAAATGTGTATGTAATTATGTTAAAAAAAGAACAAAAACTCAGTCTCATTCTCCATGACTGCTTTATAAATGGCAGTGATGTCATGTCTAAGACACAGGTTCCTACAGATACCATGAGCTCTATTTGTACTTCAGATTGTAATATTGAGAGATTCATAAAATTTTCATGACTGAGTCCTCCTTGCCTCTCAGAAAAAACAGAAAAACACTTCAGCACCCAGACCAAGTAACTTTGCTAGGAGTAAAAAATATGTTGCCTTCTAAAAACTTTATTAGAATCATAGGTCAATCTGTCAGTTGTGTCTTAAAAAGTCAAAACATCAGTAATGCCTACTTCCTAAAAATACGTTGCTTTGCTAGCCCGTATCCAACATTTTTTCCCCTGTGGTTGCCTGTCTTACATTGCACTGTACACTTATCCTGCAATTCATGATCCAAAGCCTCTGTGAACCAAGAGAGTTTTTCCTATGTATAACCAGCACAAATTTGCCTCACTGCGTTATGGTTACAACTCCAGGGAAAGCGCAGAGGTGAGATACAGAGCAGAATTTAGGTGTTTGCAATTGGTAGGAATCATGTTCCTCATCTTCCTTAGCCATGTGGCGTGTGCAGAACTAACTGGAAGGAAAGGCTGTGTAAGGAAAAGCCATGTAACTTGCCTTATTTACTAAAGGAGTAGCAGTGACTCTAGATATGCACAGAGCATAAGTGCATTGAATACGAAAGTATTTTTCTTTTCACACAGTTTAAGTATAATTTCTTTAAATAGAATTATCTGTGGAATCTGGTCAGCTAATGATGATTGCAGCATATGGTTGTCTCTGCCCAGTCTTCTTCAATATCCAGTATAACTAAACTATGCATCATTTCATATGCAGAATTCGTTTGTTGTCTGGGTCTTTTTCCTCCCACTTCAGTTTCAAAGCCTACCAGGTGGCAATGCTGCAGTTGGTTTACTCCTTCTATAGCCACAGTCTGAAGTATATTTACAAAATTACTGATGGCAGAACTGTAGCAGGAAAAATTCTCGCCCCAGTATTTATTTAGTGGCCAAAGCTAAAAGGAGGTCCTTCTGTAGAAAACGGAGATTGCTTACTTTTAAGCACAGGTGTAAGTGACCTTGAGTTGTGACTAACGCTTGAACTGGGACTGCAAGAATGCAGCTTGTATTATTATTATTATTGCCATAAAAAGTTTCAGTCTCTTTTGTTTTGGCTCACAAAATGCAGAAGATACAATGGAAGGTTGTATAGGAGCTGTCTATTACCATCATGTGAATATACCTCTAATACAATTCCTTCTCCCAAATCAGTTTTAAAAAAATATCGTGCCAAATGTGAAATGTCATTACAACCCCCTTGTGGTTAATATATTATTGACAGCAGCAAATTGCAGAGTGGTCTCTTAGGAGTCAAACTGCAGAGTAAATGCTTCTGTTTATTAATGTGTTCACAGTGCCTCAAGTACAGAAGTGGAGAGGGGCAGCACAGGGAGCTCTCGCTCCCACCAGTGACGGTGCTCTGTCTCTGGTTCTCGGTGCCCGAGCTCTCCATGCAGCCCAGATAGGGATTCTGATTGCTGCTAATGGGAAATGTAATCATTCACTTTGATTTAAAATTGTTCTGTTTTTTTCTGCTAGGTGTATTATGTGGCTGCAGCTTAGCTACCCTTAGCATACGGCTGCTGTTCAAACAAATAAATCCCAGTTAAGCAAGCTGGGGGGAAGGAGGGTGGGTGGGGGGAGTGTGTGTGGCAGAAAGAAATCCAATTATTTCAGCATTTCCATCTTTGCATAGAGACCTCTGTCTTTCCTGTATATTGTGTAACTCATTTCTGTGCTGACCATGCGTTTTGTATCTTTGCTGGAGCAAGATTTCTCAGGATGTGAGCACGTGCCATATTTTTCTCCTTGACCTTACTGCACCAGATTTTCTTTGTGTGGATATTTCTTAGCTCCTGGTCGAAGTAGTTTTCATTCCACATGGCTGTCATGGCCTTACACACACCAAATGTATCTGCTACTTCATATAATCTATTCCTTCCTTAAGGACTTTTCCCAGGAATAACATGCATTATTTAGAAATTTGCAGTTAGTCAGTGGGATTTTTTTGCCACTCTCTTCTGAAGGGATGTTTCCTCTCTGCAGACTTACCAAGATTCCTAGCAGAAATACCCCTAGGACATTTAATAGTGAGGATATGTAGTTTGAAAGTTGTTAATGGTTCTTTCCCCTGCTCTACTGTCAAACAGTTGAAGAGAATCTGTCCTGTGATTTTTCACCAATTGTTGATTTACTATTTGATTTTACTATGTAATTTAGGCTTTGCTTTCTCAAATAAAGGTTAATAGGTTAATATATTCTGTGATATTTAATAGCCCTACAATTTCAGTAATGTTGATTTGTTGCAGAGCTAGAGGGTTTGGTGGAGGGGGAAAAAAAGGGAAAAACCAAATTGTTATGTAGACAGAGCTAAACAATTTCCCCACCCTTCCTTAGTGACTGGAAATTTAACTAAAGTGACACTAAAAAAACCCAAGTTACCTCAGCTCAACTTTGTTCAAAATCCTTAGCAGAGGCTATCTCTGTGTCAGGCTTTCAGAATACGGTTGCTTGGTAAAATGACTTAGAGCCAGGGAGGATTTATGGGGAGGGAATTACTGCTGACTGCCACAATGCTAGGTTTATGTCTCAAAATATTGATTTTAATTAGAAAATTGAATCTTAGTTTTAGAAATTGAAGCTGCTACTTATAAAGGCTCTTACTTCATAGCCTTCAGACTCTACTGCAGTGTGCCGTAGCAGCCTTAGAGTGGAAAAGTTACAGTGAAAAGGCAGAAGAGCCTCTTTAATGAAAGTGAAATTACCTGTTGAAGGCTGAAACTAATCTGCACCACCCAGTTATCTTAAATCTCTCAGTTTTGCTCACATTTTTTAAGTCCCCAAAACCCAAAGAGTTCAGGAACAGCTGGAGCCCTGTGATATTGCAGTGAATTGGTTAGAAGGCTGGATGAATCTGGAAGAGGGAGGGGATGTTTTTGTTTTAAAGCATTGTTAAGATCCACTAAGCCAATGTGTAAGCCTTGTAGCTTTCCAGAGGTGGTCAAGATCCCATTTTGCACAAGAGCCTGCAGGAGGCAGTGGGCCAGAGCTTGAACCTACAGTAGATAGCTTGTTCAGCTGTGAGATTGTCCTCGCTCTCTCATCTCTGCGCAGAAACGTCATACAGTGTGCCAGGGCTTTTTCTAAGCTTTGACATAAGTGAGGAAGGAGGGCATAAGGGAAGTGCGGTTTCTGGAGAAGGTGCACATTGGCTCCCACGTGTTAGTGGTGTTAGATTGCATTTCCTTGCTGGAAATGTACATGTGCTGGGAATGATTTGACCCTGGAAGAGTTCAGAGGGGGGAAAAGGAAAGCAAAATGATGCCTCCTCTATAGAATGAAGGGAGGGGAAAAAAATAGAAAGGAAGAACTACCAGTAACCAGGCTGTTTCCCGCCCTATGGGCAGAAGCATCCTAAAGTGTCATTTTTGTGGATATCAGGTGCTGCAAAACAACTCCGCACCTCTCAGCTTCAGTTGGCTTATACTAAGAGTTGCTTAGCGGGAATTTGCAAAGAGTAGAGAGGGGTGGTGGTTAAGCAAGTGATATTTCAGTTTTGTTGAGCTTTTCTGTGTTTGTTTTGGCTGTTCTGTATTGTAGTCTGCATAGTTCCCTTTGCTCTGAATGGCACTGTTAATTTATCTTTTGGGTGATTTTTCACACAAGGGCTAATCACATGTTTCTATAAATTACATTAATTTAACTTATTTGCCTAACTGTTGTTCTGCAGCGAGTAGCACGGATGTTCTTTGGTTCTTGGCTGTGTGGTCTTGCTGCATTTGGAAGCAGAACAGACACATCTGAAAAGCATTATTTGGCTTATGCATGCTGGAGCATCTAATCTTACCTTTAGGATCTGATTCCTAAATCATGCTTGTTCTCACCCTGGTGCAGTGAGCATGTGTTCCCCAGCATGGCACCACCTGTTGTTATGCAACTAAAGTTTAGATATTGTAATATCACAAGTACAAAGTAAAGTAGAACTGCCCCCTCAGCGTGAGCTGCAGGACTCAGTCTAGGTTTGTACTAAATCTTTTTTGCTTTATTATGCAAAATAATAATTATTATTTTGTAATTTTAATTGTGGCTGGGACTAGAGAATGGAGAGTAAAACCAAATTTTACTACCCATCAGACAATTCTTTTGGTTTTAAAGTCACAAATGGATGATCATTGTGCACTTGCATGTCATTCACTTTCCCTGGAAAAGATTTCTAATTGTGCAAGATATTTTAAAACACTTTTTGTCTTTCTTTCTGTACTTCCAGAGTATGATTTCATCCATTGTAAATAGCACATACTATGCCAATGTGTCAGCAACCAAGTGCCAGGAGTTTGGGAGATGGTACAAAAAGTACAAGAAGATTAAAGGTAAATTGATTTTTTTGTGACTTTCCAAGTTCTTGAACTTCTGCTGACAGTTTGAGATTATTTGCTTTAAGTAAAAGTGATAACAAGGTACAATAATATTAGTGAATTTGTCTACAAAGAGGGCACAGTCACAGCACATTGAAATTAAGTCTGATGCTTTACAAACAAGGCTGACATGAAAACACAGGCCACTTAAAACATGCTTAAAATATCCCATTTAGCTGTGCTGAAAGATCAACTCTGCTTTGAATTAAGCTAAAATGTTTTGGAAAAAATTGTTCTAATATCTCAGGATTTAAAAGTTAAATTGCTATGTAAATTACCTTAGTTGCATTTTATTAATGAAAGCTAAAAACCTATCTTTCTAAGTTACATGTGCCCTTGCTCTCTGTTTTCAATACTGCAAAGTGCACTGGCATTCCTGCCGTGTTTTATTAGGTGGAATCTGGATACCAGTAGAGGATTTAATACCTGATTGTTAGGAGACATTGCTAAATATCAAGGTGCTGCACCCACTGAAGTTAAGATGCAAATAGCCCATTGTTTGTATTTTTTCTACAATGAAATTGTATCAGCTGGTTAGCAGTGAATGCCTGAGGCAGTAAAATTATTCTATGTAAGGCCATCCCACTCTCAGCAGTGAAATATCTGATCACCTTCTAATAGTACATGAAGTGATATGATGAGCATCCGTCATGTGTAGTTTGTTCTTCTGTTCATCCTTTCCTTTGGGAAGGGACTTGTGTGTGTATTGGACTGTTTGTTTTGGTAGGTTTTTTGTTTTAAAACGCACATGTGCTTTGAGCAGGAGTTTGGGGATAGTCAAAAGCTTTTCCACAATACCAACTGGCTCCTCTCTCCCCAAATGTCCATCAGCTTTGGAGATTAGCTTTACCCTATCTATGATAGGGTTTTCTCATAGTTTTTTTTCTCTGTTACACCACGGAGGGGAAGATTCATTGTCTGAAAGAAGACATAGGCTATTTTTGTTGTTTCTGTCTGTGATCCTTTCAGTGGCCAGGAAAATCATAACAGGATTCACAAGCATTATGCAGAAATAGGGTAATGTCCTGTCCTTCTTGAGAAGCCATTGTATTTTTAGTTGCATGAAGATTAGCATCTTTCAAAAAGAGTCTGCCGTCTTTTTCTCTTAAAAGGCTGGCATACATGAGCCATGAAAGGTTTCTTGTTTAGTTTCCACAGGACAGGCTAGAAATCTGCATAATAATACCATAAAGAGTCTGCTGCTTGAGTTACTAACACATGGAACAAAATTGCATAAAATATCAGAACAAGTTCTGAGGCATCTGGTTTTCCTCTGCATGTCTGGCTTCTGCGGAGCATACCTGTAAGATGCTCAGGCCTGGGCTATGCAGCGATTAGATTTTCACTGGGGAAAAAAAAAAGAAGAATGTTTTGTGGTAAAATAATTTGCGTCTAGAAGGAAGATTGTTCAGGCAGAAGTGGGGTAACAATGCAGATGAGGAAACTGAGGTGTGGCTTTTCACCTAC